>JAKCPI010031331.1:0-28136 GCA_023213315.1 Euborellia annulipes
AAGTCTCAGTCTTTTCTCGAGTATCTTGTGGTCAAAAAAGCAACAAATTAAATCCACTCAGGCATACAACAAACAAAAAAAAAAGCAAAACGTCACAAAGCCATAAATAAAATGAAAGAGACTAAATTTTATTTTTTTATTACCTAATAAAATTTGAACTTGGCCTAGTTTTAATGAAAAGGTCATTCACCTCTAGATTTATATATAAAAAAAAAGTAAAGGGATTACTATACGAATTGATTTAATGAATTTAAATAAATATTTTTAAAATTTTTTATCATTATTTATCATCTTTACAAGATCATGCAAGTGACGTTTCGATTTGGCATGTGTGTGTATTCAGAGGCGTACCGAGGCAGTTGGGGGCCTGGGGCGGCACTAAAAGAGGGGGCCTTATATTGAATTTTTTTTTTTTTTTTTTTTTGGGGGGGGTGCTCATCTTTAAATATCCCTCGACTCCATACACAAAAATATTTTTAAAATACCGTATATCCTTGAACCCCAAGGGGTCAGAGCCTCTCAAAAAGAAATTTTCATTAAATTTTGTTTTTTTTTAATCTTTTTCCGTTTTTACTTGAGCTCCTGGGGGGCCCCGGGGCCTTTCAAAGGGAAATTTTCATTAAATTTTGGTTTTTTTTTATCTAAATTTTTCCGTTTTTTACTTGTGCCCTGGAGGCCCCGGGGCCTCTCAAAAAGAAATTTTCATTAAATTTTGTTTTCTTTTATCTAAATTTTTCCGTTTTTATTCAAGCCCTGGGGGCCCCGGGGCCTCTCAAAGAGAAATTTTCATTAAATTTTGTTTTCTTTTATCTAAATTTTTCCGTTTTTATTTTAGCCCTGGAGGCCCCGGGGCCTCTCAAAGAGAAATGTTCATTAAATTTTGTTTTCTTTTATCTAAATTTTTCCGGTTTTTTTTTTGAGCCCTGGGGGGCATGGGCATAGCCAGGGGGAGGCAGGGGGGCCGTTGCCCCCCCTGGCTTGCCCTAAAAATTGAAAAAAAAAAATTTTCCCCATTGGGAATTATTTTTTTAACGCCCCAATCCACTAAATTAATTTAATTTTTTTTTATTTAAATAAATAATTAATAATCTATGTATATATTAATCGCAACCCCCCCCTCTTGCCCTAACGAGGGGTTGGCCCCCCTAACAAGATGTCTGGCTACGCCCAGTCCTGGGGGCCCGGGGCCTCTCAAAGAGAAATTTTCAATAATTTTTTTTTTTTTTTATATATAAATATATGGGGGCCTATGCCAGCTCGGGGCCTGGGGCGGACCGCCCCCCCCTCGGTACGCCACTGTGTGTATTGCCGTTTGCTTGACCTCAAACAAAACTCGATTCGCAAATCTTTTAATCGGTATGTTCTATTTATTCTTTATTCCTGCTCTGATATTTATTATAAAAAATAAAAATCTTAATGCAGGTTGGGAGGGAATTATTTATTAGTTGTCCAAATCACCGTCAAGATAGGGGATGGCGCCAGCGTACAGTAAAATTTATTCCTTTCACATGTCAGGCTATTGAAGTTTTCAGAGTGTCAAAAGAAGACAAACGCTTGGAGATTTTTAGGGTTTATAAACTCTATCTAAATTGCAAGTTTCAACAAAATTGTTCTAAAATTTTGGATGTTATTAACGAGAGAAAGCCAGTTTTTGTGTTTGATTGACAACAGCAGACAGCCTGCAGACAGCAGCCACCAAATTTTTTTTATATTAAAAATTTTTATAAAATTTTCAAACACCTTTTCTCAAATTGTTTGAATTTCGGTCTATCACCACTATGAATATAAATAAAAATCTAACACCACTTTCAAAATAAACGGTCCATATAGACCAGGGACGGTGATTTTATCATATTGATTGTCTAAAAAGATTGATAGTTTTCTTTTACTTTCTCTTACCTATGTATATATGTAATATATATATAGAGAGAAAGTATTGGATTCATGTCAAAAATTCGATATCGAGATTTTGATGGATCTTCACGTTTTGAGGTCCCCTGAATCCAAAAAAGTGGTTTTCGCGACATGGTCTGTCTGTCTGTGTGTGTTCAATTTTAAGCATGAAGGAATTGAGCTAGGAGGTTGACATTTTATATTTAATTTAGGCACCCTCCTAGGGCGTGAAAATAAGCTTTTAATCAAAATCGACCAAAGAGTACTAGTACTTTACTGATGTACTTTTTCAGTTTTTTTCGATTTTCTCAAAATTCGCTCTAACGATTTTGATTAAAATTCAAAAATCATTTATTTTTTAGATGCTCTTTCAAATGTATATTCTGATTTTGCTCTCAAAATTGTTTGAAGACCACTTTACTCTTGTATTTCATAGCGAAGATAGGAGAAATGGTTGCCATGATAACAGTGGCGTCATTTCAACTTTTTCTTGGGGGGGGCAAATTTTTTTCTTGGGGGGGGGGGGGGCAAACATTTTTTTTTTCTTAAAATTTACTTACAAATGGGTACTCAAATTTAGCCAAAACATATTTAATTTAATTAATTGTTTAATTTTGTACAGTTTGTATACTCGTAGATGTATTTTGGAGCATTTTATTTAGAATAATATAAAATTTTATAAAAATCAGAGCCCCTGGGGGGCAAATGCCCCCCCCCTGCCCCCTCCAAATGACGCCACTGCATGATAACAAAATATAAATATTTTCCCATACTTATAAATTTTACATCTGAATTCATATGTTCCGTACTATCGGGAACTAAATATATGTCGACACAAAAAATCTGGTGTGACAAGCACAGAACACAACTTTCGATTACCGAAGGTAAGAGAAAGTTGTGTGCTGTGCGCCAGTCACACCAGATTTTTTTTTTAATTTTACCCAAATTTTGTCAGTTTGTATGGAGGGAATTTACAATAAGATTTCTCTCTTTTAATTTAATTCATTAAATTTGCATTTTTAAAATTTGATATTGAAATTTCATAAATTTGCTTCCACTTAAAAAAATTTTATAAAATTATTTTCTCAAAATTTAATTTAATTTAAAAAAAAAAAATCAGATTAAAATTCCTCCTCACATGCATCGACCGATAGAGAAAGAGAGAGTCTGTCAGCCTCCGAGGGATTTCATTCAACATCAACTTGGTACCCAGAATTTAAGGTGATTTCTAAATGAATACAAATTTCAATGTATTCACACTTTTCGATTGATCTAATTTAGAAAATTCATTTGTATACCTTAACTGCAGATTAGATTAGTGAATTAAATATAAAGGGAGGTGGGATGCACCATACCAACGAGAACGAGATGGGTTTTTATTTATTTTTGAACCTGCAGCTTCTGCTCGTGAATTCATTAGTGGAGAAATCAACGAGGATCTCTTTCATTTTAAGCCTCTGCTGGAGGTTTGTTGTTGTTGTTGTTGGTTGTTATTAGCTTCAGGTCTAATCTTTAGCTAGATCGTTTTGTTGTTAGGATCTCTTGATTTGTTTTTAATTTAGGATCCAACAGAGAGCTAAAATGAAAGATTTTGTCGTTGATTTCTTCCATTAACGATTCATAAAGAGATGCGAGATGAGTGTTTTGTGTTTTGCGAAGTAATTTATTGACGCATTTTGGAGTCTGATATGTTTTTGTATCAATGAGGGTGTGTGAGGTGGCTCTATATAGAGCCACCTCACACACCCTTGTCTAAACTCATATGAGTTTAAACGAGTCAGAGAAGGGTTGCAGTTTCTCCAGGAATAGCCTGGAGTGCTGGAGGGCTCCACCGATCTGATGGTGGAGACGGGGTCATAAATACACATAAAATGTTCGTCTTTTGTGTTAGATTAGGTAAGATCTCTTACTGGATGGCCCTCTCACTCCTTTGCTCATAATCCAAAAAATCACACTCATTCTCATTGTTACAATTTTTTCAGACTCCCACTCGGTTTACAGAAAATATTTTTTCTATTCCATTTAATTTTTACTAAGCAATCAATGCCATTTTATTATTCAAAACCTTTTTTTGCGTTTTTTTTTTAAATTATTTTCCCTTACTACAAACTTTTTATTTTTTTGTAGTAAAAGAAAATAATTTTTTGGTGCTTATTACTTTTTTTTTATTATTGACTATTTGTGTCAAAGAAGAGAAAAAAATCTTGCAAATAAAAGGTAAATATTAATAAATATAACAAATTTAAAATTCACATAATTAACTGACTAGAGTAAATTCTAATTGTTTTTTTTTTCTTTTTTTAGGACAATTGACTAATTTTCATAATAATAAATAATAATATTTATCAAGAAACTAATACAAAGATGAGACCTGTGCGTTATATGAATTCCAGAATTTAAATTGTATCATTTGTGTCTGTTACTGGAGGGTGAGATTTTCTCCCACCTTTCAATCCCCATGAGAAAATTTCTGCAAGGCGAACTCGAGCACGCGTTAACTTCAGTTCCGTAATCTAGAGCTTAGCCATTTGCATTCTCATTCAATAAACTTTTCCATAAATCATTTGAACATGGACTCACTAATATTAAAAAAAAATTTTTCAGCCTTTCAGAAAGAAATTATTATAAATATTTGCCTCTTACTTCTACTTTTTGCAATATATTCCCTGTGATAAAATCGAAACAAGTATAACGTCGAGAATTCTTAAGTGGTGTTACTGAAGAAGATTACTTTATTTAGTAGAAAATAAAAATGCTAGAGTAGGATTTCATCCAATATAAAATTCTAACGTTATATGAATTCAAGAATTTAAATTGAATCATTTGTGTCTGTTACTGGAGGGTGAGATTTTCTCCCACCTTTCCAATCCCCATGAGAAGATTTTTGCAAGATGAACTCGAGCACGAGTTAACTTCAGTTCCGTAATCTGCAGCTTAGCCATTTGCATTCTCATTCAATAAACTTTTCCATAAATCATTTGAACATGGAGTCAGTAATATTAAAATACTGATTGATCGAAGAATTTGTTTCTTTTTGTTTTCCGCCACTTTGAAGACAAGTGAAAAATAAATTTTTTTTAAATGCCCACAAACTGCTAGAGTAAAGGGCTTTTACTCAATGGATCGAAGGGCTTTAAAATAAGACGGGGATAATTTTTTGGGGGGCTTGGAAGGAACCTCTACATGTTGTTCTCTAGTAACGTTGTCTTACCTAAAAGAAACGGCTGATCCTTCCAAACAATAGATATGTGTTTTTATTATTAATTGCCCTAAACGAAGGGGGCGAAGCCCTGGCTAGTATTATAATAAAAATTGAAACATATATTATTTTATTATTGAAGCTATATCTTTAAATATAAATCTAGCAGAAGCGCAGTTGCTAATATTTATTCAAGTTCTTAAATAAATATGATATCAAATAAATAAATAGAATAATATTTGATTTATTTATCAATTTATTTTATTTTTTAATAAATAAGGAAATATATAAAAAAATAAAAATGAGCCAAGGGCATGAAAAAAAAAACTTATATTTTAAAGGCCATAGAAATAAGGGCCACTTGATTGAAGAAAAAACTCGTTAAAAAAAATCTGATGTGACAAGCACAGAACCAACTTTCGATTACCGAAGGTAAGAGCTTGTCACATCAGATTTTTTTGTGTCGAGATATATTTGTATTTAGATCATCAATTACTTTGAAGTTTGCAAGGTGGATTTTCAAATAATTTTAAACAATTATTTTTCAGAAATTTTATTAGCTGTCAAATGATTGCAATGTACAGTTTCGGTCATCTAATGTGACCATCATCAGGCCTGGAATATAGATCTATAAAAATACAGGACATTACATTTTATTACAATTGCATTATTTTATTTTATACGACATTTAAAACATTTTAATAATATCTGCTCTATTTTTAAATCATTGATTGGAATTGAGAATGTTGGCTATTTGTAAAATTGGGTATTAAAGAAAAATTTTTAAATGTTGTATAAAATAAAATAATGCAATTGCAATAAAATGTAATGTCCTGTATTTTAAAGTATATTTTATATAGGAACCGACCGAATATTCGGTTTCGGTTACGGTTTCGTCCAGTTTAAGCCAAAAATCGTGGTTTCGGCCAAAAAGTAGCCGAAACTTTCGGCCGGCCGAAACATGAGTCTGAAAAGATGGAATTAGATTTGCATGCAAAAAAAAAAAAAAAAGGTCAAATGATTTGCAAAAGCGGAAAAGGTGCGGTAAAAATTTAGTCTTCCTAAAAAAAAAAAGCTAAAATGATTTTCACGGGAGGGGAAAAAAATTTTCGCAGGCCTGAAAAAATTTCAAAAAAAAAAAAAAAAAGATGAATTTTTTATAGGAAATACAAGTTTCGGTTTCGGTTACGGTTTCGGCCGAAACTAAGATTGAGGCCGAATATTCGGTTTCGGTTTCGGCTGAAAATCTTGTTTCGGTCGGACCCTAATTTTATATATATTCCAGGCCTGATGATGGTCACATTAGATGACCGAAACTGTACATTGCAATAAGTTGTCAGCTAATAAAATTTTTCTGAAAATTAATTGTTTAAAATTATTTGAAAATCTGCACGTCCACGTTGCAAACTTCAAAGTAAACCTTGGAGAATTGATGGAATTCTGCTTGAGCTGTTTCTTGAATATATTTGTATTTAGTTTTTTTTTTTTAACACTCACATTTTTTTTTCTCATTCACACTCACATTAACACAATCTTTTCGGCAATATAGGCCAAAATTCAAAATTTCAACGGGAAGTTGGTCAAACAGAGCGTGACAGACAGACTGACGGACAACTCCTCTATTAAATATTTAGAAGAAAAAAATTTATGAACGGAATTAGGAAGGTTTTGCAACTTGGTTGCCTAACTTTCAAGTAATTTAAATTAAAGCAATAAATCAAATGAGGAAGGAAGACAATCAAAAATCAAGAGCGATGATGATGATGATGATGATTGAATTAAAGAGGGGAAGAAGAAGATCTCAACCCTCTCTTCTTAAAATTCAATTCTCTCTCCTTCTATTTATTATTTATTTTCTTCTTAACGATTGATTTCAATCAGAAATTCAATTATCATCACTTGGATTACGAGCTCAATTGTCAAATTAAACACTTGAGTTGTGTAGACGAAGAGGTGGAGACGGACAGGCATAATTCAAAAAAAAAAAAAAAAAAGATAGTAGGCTAATCGTTTAAGTGAATGAACATGATGAGCATGAACCATTAAAACGTTTGAATATTTCGAATTTTTTTTTTTTTTTAATATAAAACTTCCTGTTTCCTTTTCTTTTAAGCTTATTATTTTATCATTAGTTTAGAAAAAAACAATTTTGATGATTGGTCGAATTGTTTTCCAAAAGCTCCTCTAATTTGAATATAAAAAATCTGGTGTGACTGGTCGCACAGCATACAGTTTTCTCATATACTTGCTAAGAGAAAGTTTCGTACTAGGTCTATGCTTGTCACACCAGATTTTTTGTGCAGACATATGTTTAGTTTTGGCCGATATATTAGAATTGTAATGACAAACTTATCTAATATTATAATATAAGTAAATTAAAAATAAAATGTATTTTGCAGGCCTGATGATGGTGGTTCGGACTACCGAAACTGATGCTAGCCAGTCGCCAGAACTAAAATAAAGCAGACAACAATAAACCATTGTTTTTATTGTTTTTCTTGAACCATAACACCTTGGTTTTTTTTTTTTTTTTTTTACATTAAAAAACATTCACACTTTTTTTCTCATTCACACTCACACTCACACACACATTCACACAGTCTTTTCGGCAACTCAGGCCATTTAAGACTTTAGACGATAACCGTTATTATATAAATATACATATAGGGGTTCAGGCATTTTTATTTAAGCCATCTGGTATCCAGATGGCTTAAATAAAATCATCGGACTGCCTGGGGTCCGAACCCGCGACGTTTAGTATACGAGGTTAGCACGCTAACCTCTACGCCATGCCCCGAGGGCAACACCTTGGTTAAAAAACCGCAATAAATTTTCCTACACTTCAAATAGTAATTATAATTGCGCTAATCCAACAAAATTTAATAATATCTTCATTTTAATTTTTGAATTATAACCTAAAATTATTTTATTTATTATCAAGAGACTTTGAAGCATTTTTGCAAATTGCAAATTGGACTTGGAGAATTTTGCAAAAATAATTTTTTTATATTTTATTGTTTTTCTTTAAATTAGTCGTATTTTTAGAGATAATTTATGAATATCTGCCATAAGTACAGTATTTACTTGCACAATTGACAAAAAAAAATATATATAATCTAATCAAAACAATTTAAATCAGAAAAATTTTAATGTTGATTTTCTCAAAACTCGATGTTTGGTCTTTGACACACCATTGCATAACAGGGTCCATATAGCTTATATGTATATTGTCCACCCCCCTCTCCCTATTGATAAGTTTGCCCCATTCCTGCCCCCTTCCACGTCCTTCTGAGAAAAAAAGTCGTCACTGTATATGTGTCTCTGTGTGTGAACGCGACGCGCGAAAGCGCGCTCGTATTAGTGTGTGTGTGTGTGTGTGAGCGTGGGCGCGAAAACTGACGGTTGTGTGAGTGTAAGCGCCCGCGTGTGTGTGTGTGTGTATTGTATTTTTATTATATTCATTGCCCAAATTGATGGGTATCAAAGAATGAAGAAATCTGCAAATCAATATATGTATGTGAGAGAGAATGATTGTAAATAAATATAAATGGCTTATCAAAACAAAGCAATTATATATTAAAAAATAAAAAAAAGTTGTCAAATATCACTAAATAATTGTAGATATTACTAAAAATGAAATTAAATCGAATAACGATCAAACAGACGCCGCCATCTTTTTGGCCGTTTGCTTAAAAAAAGGATCTCATCTCAACTCACCGTTGTGATTGCACTCCATTTGGTATTTTCCAAAACTCATCTCCATTTGGTATTTTCAAACACTGATTAAACACAAACAGATATTAATTAACACAACTTAAACACAACTTATGCACTTTATAAATAAAAATTCACAATACATTGCGCACTCCCGTAAACGCGTGGTTCAAAACTCGACGATCCTCTTTAGACTGAGTGAACAACTAGCCGAGAGGGATGACGTCATTGGCGCTGTGAGCGCCCAACAACAATCAAACCATTTATATTGACTAATTTCATTCATATATTATTAGATTTAATAAAAATTAATGCTAATATTATTATTATTTATAATTATATCATTTTATATATTTTTGCAATTAATTAAGAATTTTATTATATAAAATCTGGTGTGACTAGTCGCACAGCACACAGCTTTCTTTTATCTTCGGTAATCGAAAGTTGCGTTCTGTGCTTGTCACACCAGATTTTTCGTATCGAGATATATTTAGTTTCCGCCGATATATTAGAATTCAAGATGTAAATTTAATTCAATGTGTTATGGCTGTGGAGATTTAATCAGGAAACCGAACGAACTTTGCAGCCAGGAGATTAAATAAAAAATTTATGAATTTTAAAAAATCTTTTATTTAATTTTTTACTTGCCGACGTTTCGGTCGTCTGACGACCTGCATCAGGGCCTATTATCATAATATTTATTTAGAAAAAAAAAAATTAATCTAAATATATGTTATGATCATAGGCCCTGATGAAGGCGTGACAGATGATCGAAATGTCGGCAAGTAAAAATTAAATAAAAGATTTTTTTTAATTTAATTCTGGCTGAGGGGGGGGGGGCTGGAAAGCCCCATATTTTCTCAATTTTTCTTGGAACAGGGAGCTTTCTGGAGGGGGGCACGAGCCTTCTACCCCCCCCCCCCGGCACTCTCCTAGTTACGCCCATGTATTCAGTGGACTTCAAAACGTGTATATCCATCACTTGGCATTGAATTTTTAGATGAAACCGAAACCTATTGGCAAAGAAAGTAATAATTATATTTCGGTATATTCGGTTTCCGGCTCCCTTAAAAATAACAGAATTTTTACGCGGCGCCCCATGTCAAATCTGAAGGCAAACCTTTTGTTACTAATAGTTTTTCTTCATTTTGAATGCAGATATGCATTATGTTTGCAATTTTATTTGATAAATAATTAAATATCCTGACTTTAAATTTTTCGACTAACGGCAAAAAATTAATTTAATATTTCGTAAAGGAAAATTTTCACGGCGCCCCAAGAGAAATGCTGGGCGCCGCGGCACACAGTTTGGGAAACATTGTTCTAAGGTATTAATTTGCTTTATATAGTTAATGCATTTGCACATTATCCGAAAGAAAAGAGGCCATATGGGTGTCGAATGATAATATAAATAGTTGAACAGGAAATGGGAGACACCCTAGAAAGGACCTGGGTGGATCAAAAGGCCTGGAACGGACACGCACCTTCGATCTGAGACAATAGTCCCCTCTGCTCTCTGTTAAGCGATTAGGGCCATCGGAAACGCAACCAGCGAAAACAAAACTCTCAAATTAAATTTTATTAATCAATAAACCTATAATCTTTTTACTTTCACTTATCAATCAATATAAAGTCACTCAGAAAAAAAAGATCTCTCACTGCGAACGAATTTCTGGCAGAAAATGCCATCGAACAGCCACCGTATTCACCTAATATGGCTCTAGGTGACTTTTCTCTTTTCAAAACTCAATTTACCGTTTACAGTGATTTGAAGGCACAAAAAAAAAAAAGAATTAGCAGAAAATTCGTTGTTTTGATGATTGGATTATTCGTTGGCACAAGTCCATTTGGATACCAAATGGCTTAAATACTGGATTGGGGAGGGGGGGGGCGCAAGGGGTTCATTGTCCCCCCTGGCATCCTTCAAAAGGGGACAGGGAAGGATGTCTTCTTTTATTTAATTTACCAGCCGACCGCAGCTACGCCCCCCTGAACCCCCCTCCAGCTGGTTCGGGTCCGCCTGCGGCAGACCCTCGCCTTTACTGCATCATCCTCACCCCTAAAGGATCAAAATGAGCCATCGCTCATGTCTCTACGCCTAATGGCTGCTGAGAACCGAGTGTAACACACACACACACACACACACACACACACACACACACACACACACACACACACACTCATTCGTGGTTTATATATAGTATAGATTTTTAAAAATGTATTATTTTCAGGATAATAAGGAATAATTCCCAAATAAGAATGCAGCCAAATTTATTTCATTCGATTTTAATAAAAAATACTAATCACTTGCTGACGTTTCGGTTCGGGTTTGAACCATCATCGGGGCTACAATTTATTATATTAATTTTTTATTAAAATCGAATAAAATAAATTTGGCTGCATTCTTATTTGGGAATTATTCCTTATTATCCTGAATACAATACTACAGCTATAATCAAATATTCATGTATTATTTTTTAAAATAAAATTTTTGTGACTTTTGGATAAAAATGGCCACTTGTGCGTTAGGTAACGTCTAGAGGGGGAGGGAGGGGGGAGTAAAAAATCTTCAAAAATTGCGTTACGTATTACTTGAACGACTCCTAGAGTCTTATATGGCTTAAGTAGCCGAAAAGACTGTGTGAATGGAAAAAAGTGTGAGCTGTTTAAAAAAATCTGGTGTGACTGGCGCACAGCACACAACTTTCTCTTACCTTCGGTAATCGAAAGTTGTGTACTGTGCTTGTCACACCAGATTTTTGTGTCAACATGTATTTAGTTCCCGGCAGTAAGGAATATTTGAATTCAGATGTAAAATTTATAAGTATGGGAAAATATTTATATTTTGTTACCAGGGCAACCATTTCTCCTATCTTTTCCATGGAGTACAAGAGTAAAGTGTGCTTCAAACAATTTTGAGGGCAAAACGAGAATATACATTTGAAAGAGCATCTAAAAAATAATTGATTTTTGAATTTTAATCAAAATCGTTAGAGCGAATTTTGAGAAAATCGAAAAAAACTGAAAAAGTACATCAGTAAAGTACTAGTACTCTTTGGCCGATTTTGATTAAAAGCTTATTTTTCCGGTCCCGGGGGTGTTTAACTTAAATATAAAATTTCAGTCTCATAGCTCAATTCCTTCATGCTTAAAATTTGACACACACCCACCCACCCACCCACCCACCCACCCACAGACAGACCATGTCGCGAAAACCACTTTTTGGATTCAGGGGACCTCAAAACGTGAAGATCCATCAAAATCTCGACATCGAATTTTTGACATGAATCCAATACTTTCTCTCTATATATATATTACATATATACATAGGTAAGAGAAAGTAAAAAAAGATATATGAAAATATATGCAGGTTGTCGGCTTCTACAAAGAAGATCCCTGTTCAAACCCTGGGCGTGTGGGATTTTTCATTAAATAAAAATATTTATTTAATGTAAACAAATCCTCAAGCAGGCACTGGATTGGAATATTGGATCTCACCACAATATAGCCCCCAGGCAACTCTACAAGGAGAGGGAGTTGATGTGACATCCCGTCCTGTGGAAGGGACGTAAAGAAGGTTCCCTCTCAGTGATGCATTCTTCGAAAAGAGTAGGCTAACTCCAAAAAAAAAGAAAAGAAATCACTGCTTTAATAAATCTCATAAAATGGGCATTAGTGTCTCTTTAAGAATTTGATTATATTCTCAAATAAATAAATCCTCTTTGCATTCATCGGGCTTTGTGTGTGTGTGTGTGTGTATCTTATAAACAAAAGCCACACATACAGAGACAGTCGTCTTTGGCTGATTTATGTCATTTCTTGTGACATTCATTTTATCCAATCAAGGGCAAAAGAAAAAGACTTCTCAACCGCATTTTTCGGTTCATTTCAAAGAATCAACAGATCGATTTTAAATTATTATTATTATTATTATATTTGGCATGCTTAAAAATAAAATAAATAAATAAATAGAAAGAGAGAGAGGGTTCTATTCAATAATCAATATTCTAATATACAGTATTTATTTATTTATTAGATAATTAAAATCCAAGGCCTTTTTTTTGTTTCTTTTATCTCAAAACATAAATTTGGTTACCACCAAACATGGATGCTAGTAACCGGTGAACATATGTACTGTAACTACAGGGGCGTATATAGAAATTTTTTTCGGGGGTGGGGGGTTGAACTCAAAAATTTTTCTGCGGAAAATTTTTTTTTTAAGAAACTAAATTTTTTCTTTTGCGGAACCCAAGTTTTCCATCCTGCGGTAAAATTTGTTGCGCTAATGTCTGTATATCTCTATAAATGTATATGTGTTTGGGAGATTTCGGGCCCCCTCGCCCCCCCCCTTATATACGCCCCTGTGTAACTAGGTTTCCACCCGTACGTATAAAGTATTGAACTTTATTTCGGGTAATTATACTCTATACTTTACGAGACAGGGGCGTATATAAGGGGGGGGCTGAGGGAGGTCCAGACCTCAGCGCAACAAATTTTTCCGCAGGATGGAAAACTTTGGTTCCCCAAAAGAACAAATGTTCCGCAAAAAATTTCGTGTGAAAAAAAATTTAGTTTCTTAAAAAAAAAATTTTCCTCAGAAAAATTTTTGAGTTCAGGCCCCCCCCCCCCCCGAAAAAAATTTCTATATACGCCCCTGTTACGAGAACAATAAAGCACCTAAAAATTTGCGTACTGCAAAATCAATACGACAGCCCTGGTCGCTATTATTATCTCTTATATATTTTTTTCCGTTTAATTAATATTTCCAATTAATAATATTTCTACTTTATACAATTTGTTATCTGTAATCGTTATTTATTTGATTGTTGTATTTATTTTTTTTAAAGATGAATTAAACAATCACCATTTACGTGTTAATTTCTAATTGTTGTTAAATTAAAATTTCGCGTGTGAGCCCTTTCCCCCACCATCAATCATCTTTTGGCAACGTGGAGCCAGGAAGGGTCTTACAATATAGCACGGTTTTTCTACCGGTTTATTTAATTTATTTTCTTTCAATAAAAAAGACGAAAAATTCAAATTTTTTATATATTATTAATTATAGAACAATAATTGCGTGTTTTAATTATAGTTAACAATTTCAAAATTTTCTTTATTAGGCTATAATTTTTTTTTTTTTTTTTTTTATATTTTTTTATTTAAAAACATTCAGACTTTTTTCCCATTCACACTCGAATTCACACATCCATACACCATGGGCGTAGCCAGACATCTTGTTAGGGGGCAACCCCTCGTTAGGGGCGAGACTGGGAAAGAAGAAAAGCAACAGTCATTACAATCGTTGCGGTTAAGCAATGCCAAGTGCCGTAAAAGCTCGGGTTGGTGACCCCGAGCAATCAGCGTGATTGATGAAATTTTGCATCTGCATCATCACAATCATAGAACTCTGCTTTAAATTTAAGGTTTTTTTCCCCACTCTCAATAACATTTTTTTTTAGTAATTTATGGGCAAAACTCAAAGATGATAATTTTTGCAAAAAACACAAAATTGCATTTTACTGTACTAGACCGACGATATAATATAATTAATGTATAATCCCAAAATGGCTGCAGAAACCAAAATGGTAAATAAAAATTTCTAAATTTTGGCAAAATTAAAGATGTAGATTTTATAAATAGTAATAAAAGAATAGCAGCAAGATAATATTTCATTTATTAGGCCCCTCTAAGCTGACGTTTCTGTCTTGATTAAGGCCATCCTAAGAGATGGAAATATTATCTAGCTGTTATTCTTTACTTAACACATTGGAAAATTAACATTTAATTCGTGTAGATTTGAATTTCAAAATATGTATCGAATTTTTGAAATAAACCAAAATGGTAAATACTTTAAAGAAAAGTTGGAATCAAGGGTTATTGAGGAGGCGAGGTAGTGGAACCGTCCATCAGGTCTATTCTCTAAAAACAGACTTTAAAAAAAAAGGTGCCCGAATAGGGTTCAGAGTGCCGGCCTTCAACTCGAGATCTAAATCCCGATTATATATAAAGAAATATAGGACTCTATTAGGGGGAAATGTCTCCCATATTCAAAATGGCCAGTGAATCCAACAGAAGGGAGGTCTCCATCTGATCTCTTTTTCTCTTTTATTTTGTTTTATTTTTTTTTTTTTTTTTCTCTCTCCAACGCTCCCCGGTAAATGGAAAAATTCTGTAGAGGAGCATTATTATTGTTAGTCTGTATTTATAACAATAATAAATAAATAAATAAATAAATAAAAATTTAAAATAAAGAAATGGGTGTTAAAAAGTAATGTAAAAACAATCAGCGTTAAAAAAAAATGCTGTTCTCTAAACAAAGTTTTAACACAGACGTTAACATGCTTTTATTTCAAGGCTATCAAAATTTGATATTTAATAAGGACGCCATTTTTATTTTAAACACGACGTTAAAATTGTAAAGCCACCCCCTAGACATGGCATTGATTTTTAACACTATTTACTAAATGTTAACGCTTTGGCTTTAAAGTTTTTGTCTACAGAATAGCTATTTGAGGCAAGCAACTGATTTGGAATAGAATTTTTTAACGCTGGTTGTTTTTACATTACTTTTTAACACCTATTTGTTTATTATAAAAATTAAAGTCTCTTTTAAGAAAATAGACCCGCATGTGTGCCCGTTTTACAATTTCTTGCGTTTAAAAACAAAAACACAGAAATAATTAATCAATGGACCCTAAAAGAGAATGAGATAGTCAAAAATATTTTCATTTTGAGTGTTAGAAATTCGCCCTAATTTGTATAAATATTACAATGTGATAATGATATGATTGTTATATGCGTCGCCACTCACATTCAAGGAAGACAGTCGGCCCGCGGAAATGTCACTCGAATAAAGATCCTGAAACAAAAGAGAAATACTTAACGTAAATACAGTTGAATAAATCGGGGATTTCAAATTGAATCAATTTTATACACTGAATGCATTAAGAAAATTCGATGTCAAGATTTTGATGGAAATACACGTTTTGAGGCACCTTGAGTCCAAAAACAAGTGGATCCCGCGTGGCCGTTAACAAAATATCTGAAGAACGAAAAGAGGTAGGAGGTTGACATTTTATATTTAAGTTAAGAACTCTCATACCACGTGACACGAAACTTTTGAACAAAATCCCAAAAAGAATATTAGTACTTTATTGATGTATTTTTTCAGGTTTTTACAATTTTCTCAAAATTGGCTCCAACGATTTTGTTTAAAATTCATATTTCAATTATTTTTTAGGTGCCTCTTTAAAATGTATATTCACATTTTGTCCTTGACATGCTTTAAAGCCCACTTTACTCTTGTACTTTAGAGGAAAGATCCATGCTAACAAAATATAAATATTCTTGAATTCTTATATAATATATCGACGGAAACCAAATATACCTCGACACAAAAAAAGCCCTCGAGCTTGGTGTAGTGGTTAGCGTGCTAGCCTTCTATACCAAGTTCTGATTCTAGGCAGTCCGAAGATTTTATTTAAGCCATTTGGATACCAAAGAATGCCTGGACCCCCAATATATATATTAAACATACGAGTATCGTTTAAAGTCTTAAATGGCCTGAGTTGCTGAAAAGACTGTGTGAATGGGGAACATAAAAAATCTGGTGTGACAAGCACAGAACACAACTTACTAAGAGAAAGTTGTATGCTCTGAGACCAATCACACCATAATAAATATCGTCATAAAAAAAAAAAAACTTTTAAATAGCAAATCTACTCCCCTAAGTAATCAAATAGAGATCTACATTATTATTATTATTGCCCATAATTTTGGGTCATTAAAATTAGAACGATATCTCTTTATCTTAACAGAGAACTCTTTTTATAACTCCCCCCCTCAATCCCTCGATTTCTCCAATCAACAAAAAGGCAGGTGTTTAGATTATTTAATTACGTCCAAACATCTCGCACCTGCAAAATCTACATCTCCTTTTGTATATAGACTACCTGCATATCCGATGATATTCATACAATTATTATCTAATTAGCTTAATTAAAGAAATAAACTGGGATTTTTGTTTGAGGGGAAAAAGAAGGGGGTGAGGGGGGTGATTTTTAAACGACTAAATTATTCTATCTTTCTGAAAAAGAAGAATAAAGAAAATTCTTTTAAAAAAATCTGGTGTGAACCTTCAGTAATTGAAAGTTGTGTTGTCAAACCAGAATTTTTTGTGTCAACATATACACTCGAGAGCAAAAAAATCGCACACCCCCGACATTTTCATTTCAAACTTGAATATTTTTTAAATTAATTTTATTTTTGAAAATACTATTTTGATAAAATTAAAGTATACAATCTGAGCTTTCTAAAAACACAAAATATTAACCTTTGACCTGCAAAATCATTAAATTACTAACAAAAGAAAAAAATATTCCGGAATTGCTCATTTGAAAAAACGATATTTGTGAGACTCTTAGAAGGTATAAAAGATTAAAGCTTCATCGAAACGACATTTAAATATATCAACTTGCAGCTTGAAAGGTCTTTTATCGAATAAGACATCATTCAGAACGAGAAAATGGATACCACACCAGAAACAGCGTCTCAAGTTGTTGCACTAATTGAAGCAGGGCAAAACCAAAGTCAAGTTGCGCGACAACTAAATTTAAGCCGATTTGCTGTTCGACGAGTATGCTAGCGATATCAACAGACTGGTGGCTATACCAGGCGACAAGGATCTGGCCGAAAACGTGCTACAACACAGCGCGATGACCGTTTTGTTGTATCAAATTCACTAAGAAATCGCTGGATGAATGCAGTTCAACTCGGGCAGTTGCTCCAGGAAGTTAGACAAGTGGAAGTCAGTCGGTGGGCAATTAGAAGAATACTAGCCGAAGCAGGGCTAACAGAGCACAGACCAGCAACCGGCCCTAAATTGACCCCAGCCCACAATCAAGCACGCCTTCAGTTTGTTCAAAATCACGTGAATTGGACTATGGATCAATGATAACAAGTACTGTTCTCTGACGAGTGCAGGATGTGTCTTAATGGTAATGACGGACGTGGGAGAGGCTACCCAAGACCTTTAGTTTCCACCGATATACATGTATTAGATTTCAAGATGTAAAATATATGAACTTATGGGAATATATTTATATTTTGTACCATGGCAGACATTTCTCCTATCTTTCCTATGAAGTACAAGAATAAAGTGATATTAAGAAGATTTCAATCACAAAAATGAGAATATACATTTTAAAGAGCATCTAAAAAATAATTGATTTATGAATTTTAATCAAAATCGTTGGAGCGAATTTTGAGAAAATGGAAAAAAAAACTTACATCAGTAAAGTACTAGTACTCTTTGACCGATTTTGAATAAAAGCTTATTTTCACGCCCTAGGGGGAGGCTTAACATAAATATAAAATTCCAACCTCCTAGCTCAATTCCTTCATGGTTTAAATTCAACACACACACACAGACAGACCATGTCGCGAAAACAACTTTTTTGGACTGAGAGGACCTCAAAACGTGTATATTAGGGGTATGACTTTTCGACCTTTTTTTTTAAAAAAGATTTCCTGTATCACGACTCAATGAACTTTTGCCTATTAATGACTATAATGACGTTTATTCCATGAAACTATTAAAAAAGGTCACGCACAAACCACTTTGAAATTTTAGGTTGATAAGACGCAGTCTTGTATAAGCCGGTATATAAGGGAGGTGTTCAAAGCGAGTAGTTGAGTTTTAATTAGCTTAATTTGCTTAATTTGGTGTCAATTATAACTTTCAGAACCCTCTAGAAAATCCTGGGCGAGGGGGGGGTAAGGGAACCTCTGGGAAGGGGTAAGCCAAAATCATAGTTATATATTTTATTTTTCTAATAAAGATTTAATGATAAATTATATCAATTCTATTTATAAAAGCAAATTTTAGTATTTTTTTTATTATTCTAAATAAAAGCAGGCGTTGATCGGCTGCAGCAAATGTTCGAAGGGAAAGGTACCCCAAACCCAAGTTTATTAGTTGCCAGCTCCATGTGCTGCATCTCTTTATACGTGTTGTCATGGGCGATGAGCTCCATGGTTTGACTAAATCACCAACATCCACTACTTCTTTGTGCAGGATTTGATTAGCCATTATAATAAATTGAAAGGAGCCTTCAGCAACGTTAAAACTAAAATTAAGGAAACAGGCGGCTGAAGAGACGACATGAAGTTTCTTTACCACCTCACTCGTGACTTCTGTCACTTCGCTGAGAGGAATGAAATCCCCTTCGTGAAATTTCAACAAATTCGAAATATCAGCAATGCACGCTGGACCTTTCGTGCCATTCTAGCCCTTCTTACGTTTATTCTGATGCCTGAAATCCGTAAAAGGTTGCGCAAAATTCGTCCATTCATTTCTTACTAATGGGCTGATCATTAAATCAGCAGCCAATGCTTTCACGTTCAAGATTTTGATGAACTATCTGCAGCTCTGAATCAGCAGAGCTCAATTGCTTGAAAACCCACTGGAAAATAGATGAATTTCCAATTAGTATTGCCCGAAACAACCAATGCTGTGAGCGTGCGGTGCAATCAAAGATATGGAAGAAATCTACTAAGACTCCTCACTCAATAAGGACAACCCCCAATGAAATTCATCCTCAGCAATGACCTTATCTACAATATTTGACTTCCTTGTGTCTCTGATGACCCTATATAAGTGAGTCAAAAGCTTGTGTACAATTTTGTATCTATTTAGAGTGACTTCAAAAAATTGGCAAAAATCTGATATATAAAATTTTCAAATCATTTTGTGCGTGACGTTTTTTTATCAAATCACCTTGAAAGTAAGATTTTATTCAACCTTTAGTAAAAGTTCATCATGTAATGATACAGGGATACGAGGTTGTAAAAAAGTCCATACCCCTAGTGTATATCCATCAAAATCTTGACATCGACTTTTGACATGACTCAAATTTGAAATTATTTTCTTGGTGTTTATTAATACACTCTAATAAAAATCTTAAATTTAGTGTTTTTTGGAATACTAAATTTACAAATTTCCCTGTAAATGATATCTACTATGGATTTATCTACTAAATTTACAAATTTATGTTTTCAAATATTTACAACAAAAAAAAACATATTTCAAAATTAAAATTTTCTTCGAAAAATAGAGTGTGTATTGTAATTTTACATACATTCAGGGCCGCAGACAGGGGGGGCAGGGGGGCTATATCCCAGGGGCCCGGGCCCATTGCGCTCCCACCTTAAAATTCTAATAAAAAATAATTTTCATGGTTAAAATTTCAATTAAAATAAATAATTTTCTCGAAATTTTTTTTCTCAGGGGGCCCGGGCCTTTTAAGCTCAAATCTTAAAATTTCAATTAAAAAAAAATCATTTACTTGAAATTTTTTCCTCACGGGGCCTTTTAACTTCAAATCAAGTTTGATCTTTTTCACGACACAGGACAGCCAAAAGCGCAGATTTCAGTGGCTAATTTTCAAAAAATTTTCCATACCACCAGATTCCCCTGGAAATCCTCTGTCCAGATCTGGCCTCGATAAAATATTGTAACACTTTGTTTAGGAAATTTTGAAAAATGTTTAATTTACTTTATTTAAATAAATTAAGCTATGTATAACTATTTCAAAAGTTGTGCCAAAAACTGTAAAAAAAATTTTGGCATGAAGGCCACAATAGCCTTTTATATACTAAAAAAAACTAAGTTTTTTTTTTTTTTTTGGGGGGGCGTATTAGTAAGTAGCCCCGGGAACCTTCAAGTCTGTCTGCGGCCCTGCATACATTGTATAGTAATTTTTGTTTAAAATTGTATTTTTTCTAAAGCAGTTTGGGAATTCTAAAATCACCACACCAGTGCACTCTAATTTTCAAATGGCTTATGAAAATTACAAAACATTTGTAAATGGTTTTTGTAAAGACTTACTTAAATTTAGTATGTTTTTGTTTATGTAAGCAAATTTTTTTTTTTTTTAAAGTGTATGTTTAACCTTAGAAAAACATTAAAATTGAAATTCGCACCCCTCTGTTATTTTTACAACGATTGCCAAATTTAAACACCAAATGTCACAAATTGAACAAAGGTAGTCATTAATTAGTGTTACAACAAACAAACAAACAACCAGCAGATGGATAGATTTTCTTTTGAAACAAAGATTTAAAATATGTTGATTTAATAATATGTATTAAGCAGCAAGAAGATTGCAATTATTTTATTTTTATTTTTTGTTTCATAAATAGCAAATGCTCTATTTCCGTCAGCTGTTGAAAGCAAAGATTGCCTAACCAGAGAGTCTTGATTAATATTAAACCACCAAAGAGTAATTAAGAGAGACTCCATAATTGAAATGACCCTGGAGCTAGAAACATCATAAATCATATTTTGATTAATCAATAGAAATTAAAAAGTAAAAATTCATAAATTTTTATAAATAAATTAGTTTAATTAATAAATATTGCGGCTGTTAATTTCACCTTTATTAAACCATTATACCTATATTAATAATTAATTTGTGAAATTATTTTATTAAATCATAAATTTGTTTACGGGCTTGGTCTAGTTGGTAGCGTGCCTACCGAACGTCGCGGGTTCGGACCCCAGGCAGTCCGATGATTTTATTTATTTAGGTAGACGATTCTCAACGAAGATATTTCTTATACTGAAATTGCTGCAGCTTCTTATTTGGACACCAAATGGCTTAAATAGAAAATGCCTGAACCCCAAGACCCCAAGATATTATAATATAATTAATAACGGTTATCTGACCTAAGTTGCCGAAAAGACTGTGTGAATGTGAGTGTGAGTGTGAATGAGAAAAAGTGTGAGTGTTTTTATATATAAAAAAAAAAAAAAAATGGGTCGTGGTGTGTGGGGTGAGGGTTCCTTAGTCTGACCTGGTTAGTGACCTCGGGGTGATCATTAATGGGCGATTAACTTGGGGTGACCATGTGTCACAGATCTGTCGCAGAATGTAAGGCGCACTTTTCCCCCTGCCGATATTACTTACATCCGAGTGAATGCGTGTGCGGCTAGCGAGAGCACTTGTTCTGCCTCATTTCTTATACGGAGTCTTCTTCAACATCGATGCCCACTCCATTGCACAGGCAGGGTTGCCTTCAATGCCTGCTTGAGGTATATATACGAACTGGGCCCTCGTGGTCATGTCTCGCACCTCGCGGTCGGGATACTGGGTTTGGAATTGCCAAAATTTCTCAGATACTCTCTTAAAACGAATTAGTAGAATTTTTACTTATTCAAATAGTAGGTAAGAAAATTACAGCAAATTTAGTCATTTTGAGTAGAATCTACTAATATATTTAGTAAGTTTCTTGGTTACTTTTAGATTAGTTATTTTTTACTAATTCAAAAAGTAGTTCATTCAATTCCGCTGTCTGAGAAGCCAACATGGCCGCCATCTCAGTCTTCTCATCGATGTAAATAATTTACTCAGTAGTAGGATTGCCTTACCAGATAGATTCTTGATGAATACAGGGAGTATTCCATTCGTATCCTGGGGGCTTTTCTATTTTTAATCATTTTTATGGCCTCTCTCACTTCTTTAGGTCTTATAGTGAAAGCTCCTTCGTTCTCATCTTCTCTTTCTGCACATAATAACCTCTGTGCTTCTCTCATGAGTTCGTCCTTCCCAGGTCCGGTTCCCTCCCCAGACGTGAATTGCTCTCGGTAGTGGCACGCCAAGGATTTCAGCCTGATGTTCGGGTCTATATTCAAGTCCATTTGATGATTCTAGCGGGCCTATTGTGTTTTTCCAACCACTCAGCCTCCTGGAAAACTGCCAGAGGGAGCAATACGTTAACACTTACAGTATGCTTCGTTCAGTTACGTATTGCTGCATTTTTTTTAAATTACTATGGCCTGTTTTGTAAACAGTTGACATGTTATTTACAATTAATATTTTAATCTTCCCTTGGAAAATCTTTCGTCTAACCCGATAAGTTTTTACTATGCGTCAATGCGACTAGCTTTAGGGTTCTAGTAGGCCAATGTGTTACACACTTCAAACTCTCTAGTACCGATTGAATTTAACCCCATGAAATAAATATATTCAAAATCTATTTAAATTGATATGATTAAGTCTAGGGAAATTGAAGGCATACGATATAAATAAAGCCTTTCTAATTTCTCTCTGATCCTTTTAAGAAACATTTGTTCCATTCAGCCTCTCATTTTTTTTTTTTTTTTTTTTTTTTTTTTTTTTTTTTTTTTTTTGCAAACTAAAGATAAACAAATTTCAACGAAATAACCCTAAAGCAGACTCACAAAAAAATTGATGTTTTCATTTCTTCTAAGATTTATAGAGAATTTTTTCTTTTTTTTTTTTTTTTTTTTTTTTTTTTTTTTTTTTTTTTTTTTTTTTTTTTTTTTTTTTTTTTTTTTTTCTTTTAAAAACATCCATTTATTTAATTATAATGAAATATTGATAAGAATTTGTTTTATTATGGTGTGTTAGTTATTTTAGATGGTCTTTTTCTTTTGGCAATTTCTTAAAAACAAATAAAAAAAAATCGTAATTTATAGGTGAAATAAGTGCATAAAATAAAAGAAAAGATTATTATATACCCTGTCCAGGCAAAAACACATATATCGACTCAAGGTTCCAATTTGTATTCACCGTCTCCGATTTCAGAAAATAATTTTAGGAATGTCAATTCCTGGAAACTGGATTTGAAAGCATCGATTTAACCAAGGAAATTTGTCACATAAAACCATTGTCACTTCGACTACTGTGTTCCAAATTTTATTAAAATCGGATGCTTTCAATCTCATTCTGATTCCTTTTGAATGTGCTTTCGTTATTATCCGTTCAAATTTATAATCACTTTGACCTAAAATAGAGAATAATATTCTTTTTGTATTTCAATAGGAAAATTAAATAAAAACAAGGTTATATATATAGGCCTATCTAAAGAATTCACCGTTTGCTTAGTGGAAACATCCTTAAATTCAAATAAAACTCTCATATAATTATAGATAAATAACACTAGGTTAAGTTTCCAAAAGGTTTTTATTTTTAGCTTATGAGTATTTCGACGTTAACACATCTTCTATCTATTAGCTCTGTGTTAAGTTCGAAATGTGCATAAGCTAAAGAAATAAAAACCATTTGAAACCCAACCTAGTGTCATCTATCTATAATTATATGAGTGGATTTTAATTAAACAAGGTTATATATTATTTATTAGTATATAAACATTTTATATAAATAAACTTATGTTCATACTAAGTATAAAATATTAAAACATAACCTTGTTTAACAAGACTGTGTTTTCTATTGGGAATCGAACCCGTGATCTCCTGCCTATCCGGAGCATCGGTCATGCTGTCCATTGCGTCGAGGGTCGGTGGCCTGGTGCAATGGACAGCACACCGATGCCCCGGATAGGCAGGAGATCCTTGGTTCGATTCCCGGTGGTCATGAAGCGTTTGGCCTCGCCAATAGAAAACCACAATCTTGTTAAATATACAACAATTATCAGTTTAAATAATCTTCTTGTATATTGTTGACAATTTATTGTTCAGGGATTTGCATTTCGAGGGTAGGGTGATGGGTAACTACGAGCTGCCTGTTCTAGGGGTGCCAGTATTTGTCGCTCTTTCGTTTTCATAAGACATCAGGCTGGGGCGGTCTCTTCTAATCCTCAATTGTATGAACATACAAGGAATTCAGTATAGCTAGAGCCGACCACACAAGAGATAAAAAAGTTAAAATTAAATTCCTTTTAGTTAGATATGATTATAAAATTTTCGAGAATTGGTCACACTAGGGATGGATTATAGGGAAGAGAATATCGCCCGAGGCATCAGATGTCGAAGGGAGTGGAGAGCCAACAGACGACCCTCTGTTTATTAAACCTTCAAATAATTCATCCGCAAACATTTTAAGTATGCACTCCACATACACACTCACACACCTTAGATCCTTTGGGCGTATCTACTTTCCAAAAAATAACTTTTATATTAATCTAAAAAATTTTAAAATATTTTATAAAGGACAATGATCATTTACTTCTATCGTCTCTAAATGAATGTTGTAATTTGAAGTAGGATTCTTATGGAGGGTAAAATTTTCTTCTCACTTAGCACACTCTCCTAGACAAATAGTTAGGTCGACATGAGTCGGGATTTAGGTGTTTGTTACATAAATCTTAAGATAACAATTTCGTTAGTTATTTGTTTACTTGGTAGAATCCAGAGTTGTTAAAAAAATCTGGTGTGACAAGCACATAACACAACTTGGAGAAATGTGTGTGTTGTGTGGCCTATCACACCAATTTTTTGTTTCTGGATATATATAGTTTCTGATAGTATATTAAAACCCTTGAAACTAAATTTTTTTTATTAATATCTCATTAAACTGAAGAATTTAATTTAAAAAAAAACCCTCAATCAAATTAAATGGTCACTCAATAAAAACCACTGGTCAAAATTGAAGTAACCGCTTTAAACCAATGGTTTTAACGGAACAACCCTCGTAGAATTCTGTCCATATTTATTTCAATTGATTGGCAGACAAATTGTCTTTATTTAAAAAGACCCAATTTCGCCAATCTTTATTAAATATTTATTGATATTTGATAATTGATTTCAAAATTTTATTTCTTTAAGCCCACCCCTTATGCTCGATAGATAGATAGTTAGAAGTGGATAATATATTGTATATTTATCGAATATCATGCTCATTTTTAAATTTTCAAAATGGACGCCCGATTGTTGTGTTTTAACCAATCAGCGATCGCCTCCGCAAAGCATCTCGGTTATTGTTTAGTTGACAAATGTATGTTGTCCTGAGTGAGCTCAAGTATATATTTTTATTTTGTGTTGTGGAATTAATAATAGTTAATATTTTAATCAAAGTTTTCTTTTATTTAAATAAATAATTAAAGAAGATATTGGATGTCACCTGAAAGGAAATTTAAATTCAATTGTAAGTCACTCAGCCTATTAATAATTTTTTAAATTTGATTATTTTATTCTAATATCAATCATTAATTTTTAAAACCAAAATTTAATTTATACACTAGAAGGGCTTTCAATGCTAAAAAAAGTTTTCCTCACTTTTCTAAAAATGTTTTTTTTTTCATGTGTTGGTTCACCACATTTTTTAAAGGTTTAATTTTTTTGATGAATCATGTTAAAAACCTTGAAATATCAATGGTTAAAAAAAAAATTTTTTTGAAGTTAACTAGTAATTAATCATAACTTTTTTTTTTATAAAATATATAAACTAATTTTATTAGTTAATAAAAAATAGTTTATTTTATTGGCCTTGACTGATTATTCGGCGGAAATATTTTAATAAAATAAATAAAGCATCGGGATCCTAAATAAAATGTATGATTCAAATGGTTGAACTTGCGAAAGGTAAATTTAGACCTACCGGAAACTTGGGAGGAAGAGCTTCTTTTTTATTCTTCTTCCTTAGTGGTTATGGAAGCCGTCGCCACCCACGCACCTTAGCCTTAGCCGTTGGTCGTTGTGCTGAGGACGCTTGCGTCTCTGCCTTCGCCGCCATCCTCGTCGTCGTCGTCGTCGCCCTTTTCGTCGTCATTACTATGCTCTGGTGAGCCGTTCGCAGGGATTTTTTTGTCAGTCGTTCAGCTGGCATATTAGCCAACGGCTCGTTTCATTCGTTCGTTTTGTCCGTTCGTTTTTTTTTTATTCCTATGGCTGCTTCTTCTTCTTGATTCCGAAATTGACATTTGCATTAAATACTTGAAAAATGCCAACATTGGAAACTCTACCTTTTGCACCTAGCTTCAAGGCTACAGCTAGACCAGGTATTTAAAAATACAAAACATCAAACACCCCTTATATCAACACGACAAATTAATTGTAATTGCAATAACCTTTATTGAGCAACAATTAAATTTGATTATTCTTTGGCATTACTCTGGTTCGGAGAGAATGCTGATCTCCTACCTATGAAGGTTTTGTTGTTGACATGGTTTGTTCTTTCTTATTTGGTAATTGTAGTCCTAAGATTATCCAAGTGATGAATTTAGAGTTGAATTTTTTTGAATGAGGTTACCCATAATATTCTACTAATAATAGATAATTAATTGTCTATTATAATTAGAATATTTATTTGTTATCTTATTTGATTTTACCTGACCAAAACAGAATTTTTTATAGTTCATTGGGAAGAATTTTTGGTCTAGGTAACTCAGGTTCAAGACCGGCCACTCCATTTTTTTTTTTTTTTTTAATCTTATAGTCTCCGAGAAAAGGGGTCTTTTTTTTTAGGGATGATATGCCACTTTATTAAAATTTTATATCTATCATCATTTTACACATTTTATATTTTTCCACTGTCATCCAATTTTCGCTCCCCAGACTAGTTCAAATTATAGACCAGATTCCTTCCCCTCTTGAGTCCGATATATGTGTTAAGCAGGATTTTACAAACCCCGTAAGGCTGGTCGCATACGGTCAATTTTTAGTCAATGGAATGCATTAAAAAATCGAGTTGTTCTGCAGTTGTCGTGTGCGTACCTGAACTTAATGCATTTATGTCCATCGGATAAACTATCGCATTCGACTAGAAATCAACCATGTGCGCTCATGCCTTAGAGAGTATGGAGACTGGGAGAGTAGGTAACTCAACTGAGTGATTTTTGGATTAATTGATCCTTTATAGCATTTATTTATTCTAGGACTGAATCACTTCTGTAGGATTCAAAGGATAAACGTCCCGTTTTTTTCCAAGCTCATTTATTACCCCTTTGAACAATAGAATTATTATTTTACAGAGTTAATAATCTGTTAATGATTTATATTTATATTGTTCGATGTTACTGCTGCTATTGTGCTCATCAGAATTGTCTCTCTAGGTTAATAAAATCTCGTACACATATCATGTGTTCCCTTGCCATATTCAGAAGCCCACATTGTTTTGACATAATAGGTAGCCAATAGGGCCTTCATAGTTTATTCAATGTAGGTTAGCCAATTTTGCTTTTGTTTATCAAATAATCAAATTAATACTTCATTAATTAAAAAAATAAAATAATAAAAATACGTTTTGCGATAAAGACTCGGTTCAATGAACATCGTTATGTTAAATAAATAAATTGTAAAATTCCAAACTCCAATCTTCATTGAGGACTAGTAATTTTTATATTGAGATTTCACTCAGGGTGATGTGGATGGCGACCCGAGCTAAGACTGGCAATTCTTCCACTTCTTTATGCTAGTCTTACTTCCTTTCAATAATCGGCGACTTAATTCTTCTTCCTGTCGCGTTTTACAAAATCGAAATACGGGATAATGGGCAGGAAAGAGATTGACGTAAAATACGCTCCACATTCTTTAAATTAGGGGATGGAAGTTAAATATCAAATGAGTATG
>JAKCPI010031332.1:0-85043 GCA_023213315.1 Euborellia annulipes
TTTATAGTACATTTAAAATAAGAAATGCAGATATTTTCTAATTTTTAAAAATTGGTGGATCGCGGGACAGTCCTCCAAAAAGCGGGACTGTCCAGCCAAAATAGGGACGGGTGGTCACAGTGGCGTATTCAGGGGGGGGCCCAGGGGGGCCGGCGCCCCCCAAAGCCTTCTCCAAAACAAAAAAATACCTAATGTTTTCCCTAATGATATTTTTTTTTTTTAAATAAATATTTTATTAACTCTCATAAATTCTAAAATCTAACAAAAAACTTATAAATAATTGAAAAAATCTCCAATATTTACGAATTTTGTATTAAAATTTTTTTTATTTTAAGAAAAAAAAAAATTTTTTTATTTGTTTTTTATTTATAATTATTATATTATCTAAAAAAAATTTCTCCACTTTAAGTTTCTTGGTGAAGGGGGGGGGGAGGGGTTCATAAAACTTTTGGGCCCCCCCCCAAGCAGAAATCCTGGCTACGCTACTGGGTGGTCACCTTATAGAAGTGAGCCCCTGAGTGGGTACTCGTGCATCATCAATCAGGGTTTGTTCATCAATATAAAGTGGGCATACGGCAAAACGACTCGAAATAAACATTTTCAACCTCCATTAAATTAGTTCCACTATATATATATTTCCCTACTTTTTAAAACTCTGGTCACCCACCATCTGCGTTTTCTTTGTCTTCTTCTTTCTTGTTGGGCTTTCAGTCGCATCACAAGGAAAGAAGCGCTTGCCACAGCCACTTCGTCCAATCATTCTTTTATTTTTAACTGGCAAGTCTTCAGGACTGTGACCGGATCCTCGCGAGCCATAGCCTGTCAAGCAACTGAAGTAATGTGGACAATGATAGTACGAGCACGAGCCAAACGAGCGTCTTTGACAAGCAAAGCAAGCTCAAGCCGCACGAGCACGAGCAGGAGTAATGTGGACATAGATTCAGAGTAAAAGCTTTGCCCCTTCAACGTATACAACCATATTAACAGATTAGAATTTATCAATTATACATTCTAGGCGTTCGTTAGTTTATCGATCGAAGACAGTAGCTGTCCCTAGGGATGAATCGATACCACTGAGGTATCGATACTTTTACTCGATACTGGTATCGGTCGCAAAGTATCGAGTACCTACTCGGTATCGATTGAAAAGTATCGATACTTACTCGTATCGGTCAATTTTTTCGTACAATTAAAAATAAGCAAAAACAGCAGTAAGTACTTAGGGTCTATATCAGGGGTGGGCAAATACTTTTAAGCGCGGGCCAAAATGAAATTTTCAAAATGTCTCCCGGGCCGCAGGACTATACCGCGTACGCTTTCCACACCCGAATGTTTTGGGTGGAGTTTTTCCCTGCCCAAGAAGTTTTTTTAGGCAAAAACACTCTAAGTATCATTTTAAAGCATTTGGACAAAGAAATTTGACAGTTAATAATAGATAATAGTAATAATAAATTGTCTTACTTGGGTGTACATGCGAACAATTTTTGCCCAGTAAAATATGTCACGTAATTTTTAAAGAAATATGATCCATTATATTAAATTAATGGTCATTAAATAAATCAGTTAATGAAAGATTATAATCGAACAGACCTAGTATGTTGCGTACATAAAAGTAGTGATATGGTTACGGCTCTTCGAAATTATAATACTCTATTATTTATATATTTGATTATTTATACTGTTGATTTCAACAAAATCGCATAAAAGGGATTTTTCAACGGGCCGGATAAAGTAAGCAAAAGGGCCGGATCCGGCTCGCGGGCCGGCTTTTGCCCACCCCCTGGTCTATATTATCAAGATTCGCAGGGACTTTGCAGCCAGGAGATTAAATAAAGATCTTTTTTATTTAATTTCTATTTGCCGACGTTTCGATCGCCAATCACCACCTTCATCAACGGAGACCTCCGAGCATGATAATATTTTTGCACAAATCAAAGTAAAAAGAAATTGTAGATTTAATTGCAATGAATATTATTAAAATACCTAAGATCGTGTATAATTGACAATATTCGCCCTTATGAAGGTCGTGATTGCCGACCGAAACGTCAGCAAATATAAATTAAATAAAATATTTTTTTGATTTAATCTCCTGGCTGAAAAGTCCCTGCGGATCTTGATTAAATCTCCACTGCCATAAAACCACAAGTACGACGACTAAGAAAAAAATTCAGTTTTAGAGGTACTACCCAAAAATAATAATTTTTCAAGATGTTCCCCTGTTGAACACTCCAATAATAAAAGAGAAAGTAAAAATTAAAATACAGTGGAACAAACCATTCCACTTATTTTTATTGTAAATAAGAACAAATGGACGTAAATGTTCTTCCGACCAAGCTAATCATTGCGTACGTGGACCAAGTATCGATACGAGTATTTTTGACCGATACTTACTTGGTACTTGATTCCAAAGTATCGATTACAAAAGTACTTGGTATCGAAAGAAAAGTATCGAGTAAGTACTTGTATTTACTCATATCGTTTCATCCCTAGCTGTCCCAGAATGTCAGTTTGGTTGACAGGGGGAAGAAAGAGGTTCCACTGAGTATACTAAAAATCTGGTGTGACTGGTCGCACAGCACACAACTTTCTCTTACTTTCGGTAATCGAAAGTTGTGTTCTGTGCTTCTCACACCAGATTTTTCGTGTCGACATATATATATTTAGTTTCCGCCGATATATTTGAATTGAAGATGTAAAATTTATAAGTATGGGAAAATATTTATATTTTGTTACCATAGCAACCATTTCTCCTATCTTTCCGCCTAACTTAAATATAAAATTTCAGCCCCATAGCTCAATTCCTTCATGCTTAAAATTGAACACACACCCACAGACAGACCATGTCGTGAAAACCACTTTTTTGGATTCAGGGAACCTCAAAACGTGTATATCCATCAAAACCTCGACATCGAATTTTTGACATGAATCCTATACTTTCTCTGAATAGTTATAGAGAGATAAGAGAAAGTAAAAAAATTATTATATTTTAGGGCCTACCTACAAAAATCAAAAATTGTGAATTACTCTTTTTAACGAGAATTTACTTAAGAGAATATTTATATAAAAAATTTTGCTAGTTGAAAAATGATATTTTAAGAAAGGGGGAGAGAGGAGTGCGGAGAATTCTCCCTCTCTTCGAGGAGGGCATATGGAAACGGCCCAGTGATTGGGGCTGCTAGTAAACTGAAAAGGCATTATTGTAAAGATAGTTTAATTTCATGACAAATAAAAAAGCACTTGGATTATATTAGGGGAAAGTAGCCGATTATAGGATACTTTTTGTTTTTACTACATAAAACATACTAACAGCATGAGTTTTCCGCCCCGAGGAAATTTTTTTAAATTTTTGTCGCCTCGTACGGAAGCGCCCCGATGGGACGCATCATGTGCTTACACGTTTACACGTAGAGCCGGCTCTGTTCATTTGGCATGCCTCAATATTAGAAAATTAGGAATATAAAAAATTTTTACTTAAAATTAAATTCAGTAAACAACGAAAATTAAAATATTTCATAAGAAACACTTCTTTAAAATTTGGTGTTGCCTTCAGCATTTTTAGAATTTCCTTGGCGCCCGGATTGCTACGCGCTACTCTTGTTTTGTGAAAATACATCGTATAATGAATGGTTTCTGCAGTATATGATTTTCTTCTCTATCTTCTCTATATAAGAGATTATAATGCAGAAAGCACTATGCGGTTACGTCAGAGAGAAGATTCCTACGAGCCAATCAGTCTGCATGATGACACTTAATATTTGACTCTTTGTTAAAATATTTGTTCTTCCCCATTCCAATCATAAACAATATAAAATTTTTTTTCTAAAATTGAATTAACGAAAAAAATCTTATTAGAGATTTCAAAGAATATTGAAAATTTTTTGGTTATGTTGGTTGACATTTGGTAAGACACAAATATTTTTTTTTACTTAAATACTAAATTTCATTTCTTCTAAAAGAAATACATGTTTCGTGTGAAATTTTACTTATTTTTTTTTTTAATAGTTCTATATTGAAGTAGAAGAAATTAAGTATGCTGGGACGATTAATTTAGATTATGGAGAAAAAAACTAACCAGCGACTGCTTTCCACGTTAAAATATTTCAAAATGCCTAACGCAATCCATCCTCACTGTACCAAATTAAATTTTTCTAAATTATAAAAATTTGGTGTGACTGGTCGAACAGCACATAACTTTCTCTTACCCTTCGGCAAGAGAAAGTTGTTAGGCATTCCGAAATATTTGCCAATAAATTATTCTATTAAAAGTCAATATTTTAATGATCAATTTTTCTTTTTCCTACCAGGTTAGTAATTCGCATATTATTTCTTGAGCTGACACAAGTACCTAATCTAGAAAATAAGATACGCCAAGCTTTGGACCCTGGCTGCTCCAAAACAGACCGTCCTCCTAGAAAATTTATTTTCATTCATCGAAGTCTCAGCTATAATAATCACGAGACGAAGAATGAAATTACAAGACGAAGGATATTTCCTAGGTGTCCTGTTTTCTGGAATAAATCTATATATAATGGTATAATATTTTCTTCAATGTATCAACTAAGAAAGCTTAACTGTCATTTATTTATTTAATTTATTCATTTAAAGGTATACATCAGTATCATCAAAATAAAATAGTTCAAATCATCGAAAAACGTCCGTACTTCTAGAGAAGGAAGCGATTTATAAGGAGCGAGAAATGGCCCAGCGAGCAGTTTCCAAAAATCCGAATCGCCCATGTATGGATGTATGTACAATTCTGGAGTTTAGACTTTCACAGTTGTTATCATTAGTAAAAGAATTTGATTTTCAGTTTAACTGTGGTTTATTTGTAAACGCCACTCATTCTATGGCCTTCTTGGGGAATTGACAGTTAAACCGAAAATCAAATTCTTTTACTAAAGTATGTAAAATTTATTAATTTATCAAAAAATCAGTGAGGAATTATTTGTTAAATAGTTTTCGAGACATTAATTTAAATCAGATATAAATAAATATTCAACAAATACTTCGATTCAGACTTAATCCTAATAGACAAGTAGCTAACAACTGAGGAATTTTGATATATTTAAATATTTTACTGGTAAAATCGTCCTCAAAATTGTTTGAAGATTACTTTACTCTCTTACAGTGAGGGGCAATATTATGTCCCACCCAGGGCCGCAGACAGACTTGACGGGCCCCGGGGCTACTTACTAATACGGGCCCCCCCCCAAAAAAAAAAAAACTTAAAGTTTTTTTTTTAGTATATAAAAGGCTATTGTGGCCTTCATGCCAACAATTTTTTACACAGTTTTTGAGACAACTTTTGAAATAGTTATATCTAGCTTAAAATATTTATTTAAATAAAGTTATTTAAAATTTTTTCAAAATTTCCTAACCAAAGAGTTAAAATAATTTATCGAGGCCAGATTCGGACAGAGAAATTCGGGGGAAATCTGGGGGGATGGAAAATTTTTTGAAAATTAGCCACTGAAATTGCGTTTTTAGCTATCCTGAGTCGTGAAAAAGATCAAACTTGATTTGAGGTTAAAAGGCCCAGGCCCCCTGAAGAAAAAAATTTCAAGAAAATGATTTTTTTGAATTGAAATTTTAAGATTTGAGCTTAAAGGGCCCGGGCCCCTTGAGGAAAAAAATTTCTAGAAAATGATTTTTTTGAATTGAAATTTTAAGATTTGAGCTTAAAGGGCCCGGGCCCCTTGAGGAAAAAAATTTCTAGAAAATGATTTTTTTGAATTGAAATTTTAAGATTTGAGCTTAAAGGGCCCGGGCCCCTTGAGGAAAAAAATTTCTAGAAAATGATTTTTTTGAATTGAAATTTTAAGATTTGAGCTTAAAGGGCCCGGGCCCCTTGAGGAAAAAAATTTCTAGAAAATGATTTTTTTGAATTGAAATTTTAAGATTTGAGCTTAAAGGGCCCGGGCCCCTTGAGGAAAAAAATTTCTAGAAAATGATTTTTTTGAATTGAAATTTTAAGATTTGAGCTTAAAGGGCCCGGGCCCCTTGAGGAAAAAAATTTCTAGAAAATGATTTTTTTGAATTGAAATTTTAAGATTTGAGCTTAAAGGGCCCCGGGCCCCTTGAGGAAAAAAATTTCTAGAAAATGATTTTTTTGAATTGAAATTTTAAGATTTGAGCTTAAAGGGCCCGGGCCCCTTGAGGAAAAAAATTTCTAGAAAATGATTTTTTTGAATTGAAATTTTAAGATTTGAGCTTAAAGGGCCCGGGCCCCTTGAGGAAAAAAATTTCTAGAAAATGATTTTTTTGAATTGAAATTTTAAGATTTGAGCTTAAAGGGCCCGGGCCCCTTGAGGAAAAAAATTTCTAGAAAATGATTTTTTTGAATTGAAATTTTAAGATTTGAGCTTAAAGGGCCCGGGCCCCTTGAGGAAAAAAATTTCTAGAAAATGATTTTTTTGAATTGAAATTTTAAGATTTGAGCTTAAAGGGCCCGGGCCCCTTGAGGAAAAAAATTTCTAGAAAATGATTTTTTTGAATTGAAATTTTAAGATTTGAGCTTAAAGGGCCCGGGCCCCTTGAGGAAAAAAATTTCTAGAAAATGATTTTTTTGAATTGAAATTTTAAGATTTGAGCTTAAAGGGCCCGGGCCCCTTGAGGAAAAAAATTTCTAGAAAATGATTTTTTTGAATTGAAATTTTAAGATTTGAGCTTAAAGGGCCCGGGCCCCTTGAGGAAAAAAATTTCTAGAAAATGATTTTTTTGAATTGAAATTTTAAGATTTGAGCTTAAAGGGCCCGGGCCCCTTGAGGAAAAAAATTTCTAGAAAATGATTTTTTTGAATTGAAATTTTAAGATTTGAGCTTAAAGGGCCCGGGCCCCTTGAGGAAAAAAATTTCTAGAAAATGATTTTTTTGAATTGAAATTTTAAGATTTGAGCTTAAAGGGCCCGGGCCCCTTGAGGAAAAAAATTTCTAGAAAATGATTTTTTTGAATTGAAATTTTAAGATTTGAGCTTAAAGGGCCCGGGCCCCTTGAGGAAAAAAATTTCTAGAAAATGATTTTTTTGAATTGAAATTTTAAGATTTGAGCTTAAAGGGCCCGGGCCCCTTGAGGAAAAAAATTTCTAGAAAATGATTTTTTTGAATTGAAATTTTAAGATTTGAGCTTAAAGGGCCCGGGCCCCTTGAGGAAAAAAATTTCTAGAAAATGATTTTTTTGAATTGAAATTTTAAGATTTGAGCTTAAAGGGCCCGGGCCCCTTGAGGAAAAAAATTTCTAGAAAATGATTTTTTTGAATTGAAATTTTAAGATTTGAGCTTAAAGGGCCCGGGCCCCTTGAGGAAAAAAATTTCTAGAAAATGATTTTTTTGAATTGAAATTTTAAGATTTGAGCTTAAAGGGCCCGGGCCCCTTGAGGAAAAAAATTTCTAGAAAATGATTTTTTTGAATTGAAATTTTAAGATTTGAGCTTAAAGGGCCCGGGCCCCTTGAGGAAAAAAATTTCTAGAAAATGATTTTTTTGAATTGAAATTTTAAGATTTGAGCTTAAAGGGCCCCGGGCCCCTTGAGGAAAAAAATTTCTAGAAAATGATTTTTTTGAATTGAAATTTTAACCATGAAACTTAATTTTCATTCGAATTTTAAGGTGGGAGCGCAATGGGCCCGGGCCCCCTCGGAGGCCGGGCCCCGGGGATATAGCCCCCCCTGCCCCCCCCCCTGTCTGCGGCCCTGGTCCCACCCATGCGTTTTCTACTTGTGATTAATTCATTGTTTTTAAAAAAAAATATATATTTTTTAATGGAAACTTTCATGGTTCAAACCTAGAAAATTTCCAATAAAGATTTTCATTTTCCATTACCCTTAAACAAAAATAAAACAAAGACTACAGCATAAAATATATCATGCAAAAATTTTTCAGTTACAACACAAAAACGTTCACGTGCTTCTGGGAACTCCAAACAAAAACGAAGGCAGATGTGGATCTAGACACAGATATAACTTGCATTAATGCTACTTACTCTAGAAATAATTTTCCCAAAAGATGAGCGACAATTATTAAAAACGCCATGTTCCCGTGTTATATCTCTGCAACCAGTCATCGGATCAGTAAGATGTTTAGCGAATTTATTTTACTAAGAAGATTTTAAAAGGATGTTGTGAATCGATCTACTAAATAAAGCGTACAACGTTTTTTTCAGCCTAATAAAATATTTTGTTTTAAGGTAATTGTTTTAGCCCTTTTCTCTACTTCAGTCATTTAGATTTTACAATAATTATATAAATCAATATTGCAGGCTTCCTGAGGGCGTTTAACTTGCTTCGCCTAGCTTGGCAACTAAGATCTTGGTTGCTATTAGGCCTACTCTTCTCACCAGCGAGGTCCCACAGGTAAATAAAATTTATTTTTTTTTATAAATCGGCTTAATTAAAAATTTAATACGAATTTATTATATTTTATTATAAAAGTCAATATCCTCCTCTTTTCTAATTATTTTCCTTTACTCTTTATCGAGATTGAATCCGTTTTTGTCTCTCTTTTTGCCCTAGGGATTCTATTATTCATCGAACCTATTGACCACCCAATCGAGCCTGCAAACCAACAGCAACCAACACTCTTCGTCAGGTCTTTCCCTTCGACCATCAGGACAGAGGCTGACATCCTAAGGTCTGCCGTTTTCTTCAAAAAGGTACATTTTATTACTTATATATATATTTTAATAATTATTTGGTGTGTAAATATTATTTAAATTTTTTATTTAAAAATCAAAAATAATTCAACACTATTTGTTTAATGGTTTCTATCATCTTATATATACACTTTTTTTTTTTTTTTCTTTTTTTTCGGCCTTTGACCTTGGTCATTCCGGCCACACTTTATATATACACTTGATATACACTCTATATATAATTTACTTACCAAAAATTAGTTTTAATATAAACTTATATATATATATATATATATATATATATATATATATATATATATATATATTTTGGAGAGGTAAGTATATAATCTATATATAATAATAACTAATTGAGAAATGGTGTGATCAATCAGTTGAGAGGAAGGGTAGAGGCCATGGGCGTACCCAGCGGGGGAGAGGGGCAGCTGCCGCCCCCCCCCCTAGAAGCAAAAAAAAATGTTTATAAAGTGATGAAACGAAACAAAATTGGTGGATGGCGACGGGGAATGATTTTTTTTGTTAGGATTTGAGGGTTTTTAGGCCTTTAATTCGAAGCTTTACCCTCTATATAAAAAATAGCTATGTCACAATCTGGACGACCATGATCTGCCCCCTGGACGACCATGATCTGACCATGCCCCCCCCCCCTAGATTTGATCCTGGGTACGCCCATGGTAGAGGCATAAAATATTCAGCATTCAGGATAGTTTCATTCTGGCCTTTCTTGGCGTGAATTTTTGAGATTTTTTTTTAGGCAGCCTTGCCTTCCCCATAGGATACAAAGCCTTCTGATTTTTGACCTTTCGAATTCATTGACTTTCTTCTGAGTAGTAGCGGGTTTAGAGTCCAGGGAATCCGAGGCTGTATACTTTCTCCACAACCCCTTCTCTCGAGAAAATACATACTTTTTCTTGTAATAAGAGATGAAATTTATATTTACCTACTTGGTAGTCTGTGTGTAAATCCGACCTCTTATCTATGGCGCTTCTGAGGATTTTGACCAGGAAAGCAAGGGTTTCGAGGCCTTGATAATTATTTTTTATAGTGAAATTTTTTCTTAGAGGCTTTTTTTAATTTCATTTAAGGTCGTTTTCGGCATCGAAGGCCATTTAGACCCCATCTCTTTTTATTTCAATTGAATTGGTAGCCAATCCAATTGAAATAAATGTTTGTCGCCTGAGACGGGATTCGAACCCATGACCTGAAACAAGCGTTTTAATCCATTTCATTTGAAAACTTCCAGCAAATTACTTAAAGCCAAAAAATTAATTATTCTTTAATTCAATGATTACTAATTTAATTATTTTTAAAATATAGAAATTATTAGGAACCGACCGAATATTCGGTTTCGGTTACGGTTTCGGCCAGTTTCGGCCAAAAATCATGGTTTCGGCCGTAGTTTCGGTTTCGGCCAAAAAGTGGCCGAACCTTTCGGCCGGCCGAAACCAGAGTCTGAAAAATGGGATGAGACTCGCATGCAAAAAAAAAGGTCAAATAATTTGCACTTGAGGGAGAAAAAAATTTAGTCTTCCTAAAAAAAAGGTAAAATGATTTTCACGGGAGGGAAAAAAATTCAAAAAAAAAAAAAAAAAAGAAGGTAAAATGAAAAAAAATTTTATAGGAAATACAAGTTTCGGTTTCGGTTACGGTTTCGGCCGAAACTAAGGTTGAGGCCGAATATTCGGTTTCGGTTTCGGTTTCGGCTGAAAATCTTGTTTCGGTCGGACCCTAGAAATTATCTTTTATTTAATTAATCTAAAAAAAAAAAATTCGAAAATCAAAAAAAGGTCTTCTAAAAGCTGTAGATATTTTAAATAACTTTAATTTTAAAAAAAATTGAGGTCTATAGTTTCAAATTTGTGGCCGCCTCTCAAAATCAGCACCTCAGCAAAAAATAAATAAATATTTTACTAATTTATTTTATTTTATTTTCAGCCAGATGCTAGAATTGGCCTTTGCCATCTCTAGAATAGATTTATTTAGAAAATAAATGAACAAGAATCTACAAGTTAATTAATACATGTTTTACTTTGCTTAACACAAAAAATTTAAATTTAAATTTGGAGGTCACAACATTTCAAAATTTTATTATTATTTTATTATTAGAAAAATATATAATTAATATTTAATTTTTTATTTTTAAAATTCAAATATTAATTATATATTTAAATTTTAATCAAAATATTTTATAATTAAATAAATTACATCAAGTTTGATTTCTCTTTTTTCTAGCTCCATTTTGATGTTGGAATTTTTTTGACACTTCACTTACACATGGCACTCAATTCTCTTCTAAAATTTGTTTTTAATATTTTATAATAAATAATTTGATTCATTTCGTTTTCTAATTATTTAATTATTGTTTTTAATTAATATTAACTTTAAATTAGAAGAATATCAATAATTTGGGATATAAGTTAGGTTAGTCATGCTTAGTAAAAATAAATATTATTTCACATTATACATAAAATAATATTTAAATTAATATTTTTTTATTTTTCTTTTGCAGATGAATTTACTTCATATTCCTCAAGGTGATATTCTTATGAATCTCGTCTCCTTTACAGAGTGAGTTTATTTTTATTATTTGCATGCAATGACAGTTTTTTTTTTTTGTAATAATAAAATCATTCACTTATTCTTTTTTTAATTTCCTAAATTTATTATTAAAATGACGTTGAATAAATGAGAAAGAGTTTGTATCGACTTAACAAATGTCATTTTGGTCATCATCGGGATCCTCTATCATGATCTCGACGATGATGACACTTGTTGAGCAATTTATTTTATTATTTTCTCTCTCTTTCAATTTATTTAACGTCATTGTAATAATAAATTTAAGAACTGCTTGGATATAGTTGTAAAAATTTAATAAAAGGTCATTTTTTCTAATAGCACTAAATTATCTATTTAATTTAATTCAACTTAATATCAAGGACTTGTATTATTTATTTTACAACTAGTATCAAATATTAAAATGGAATTGGGACTCAGGTTTTTTTAATTATTATTATAATTATTTATCTTCACGGTCAATATAAAATGTCTACTTTTGATTTCTTGATATATATATATATATATATATATATATATATATAATCTGTTCGCACAGCACACAACTTTCTCTTATCTTCGAAAGTTGTGTTTTGTGCTTATCACACCAGATTTTTTGTGTTGACATATATTAAGTTTCTTAGATGAATAAAAGAATTGAAGTGAAGTGAGAAATCTTTAAAGAAAAATTTCTCTCTACGTCGAATATATTGCTCTATTTCTGTTGCTATTGTCAATTTGAGGTAAGATGATTGAAGAAAGCAAACATATTTTTATTTGTGAAAATATTTATTTAATCTATAGGCGATCGATTTCGTCACGTGGACATCGTCAGGCCAGCTGGAATTAAGAATATAAAATTATTATAATTTAAACAAATTTACATAAATTATACTATCATAATATTTATTAAATTATACTAAAACTAAATTGTACTAACATAATATTTATGTAAATTTGTTTAAATTATAATAATTTTATATTCTTAATTCCAGCTGGCCTGACGATGTCCACGTGACGAAATCGATCGCCTATAGATTAAATAAATATTTTCACAAATAAAAATATGTTTGCTTTCTTCAATCATCTTACCTCAAAAATTCCTCTCTTGTCAGCCACTTTTTAAACCAGGAGGGGGACATCTTGGTCAGATCTAATACCTTACTGTAAGCAGCAAAGCCCTTAACAGAGGCTGCATGATTAATTATAGTTAATTAGTTAACTGTGGTCCAGAAGTAGGGCATGCTGAATACAAATTGGTAGATCCGCCGGCGGTACCTACCTTTTTCACTTATTTATTGATAAATATTTGATTATATGTTTTCATCATTACCTCATGAACCAACACATTATATATATATATCGACCTTCTAATTAGCAAAGTGCCTAACTCCATTTTTGTTTATTTTTCAGGAGAGCCAAAAAACATTTCATTGTCATTGTTAAAGCCACTGTTGAACACTTTTCGAACTGAAAAATTTGAATTACGATCTTGCCCAGTTCAAGGCATAAGGAGAATTATATTTTTCAACAGAAAAAATGATTTTCGAAAAAAAGTGGAGTTTGACACTTTTCTACTGAGAGCGTCGATATTATATCTTTATTTTAATAGTTAAATAATCAGGCTTGTATTGGAGGTATTCATTTATTTAACGATCTACACCTTTATCAATTTCTAAAGTTAAATAATTTTTGAGATATATATATATATTTGAATAAAATATTAATATTCATCGATTGGGACTTGATAAGTCATAGATAATATATTTCACAATTTGTTAATAATGGTTAAATCCATTTATGGTATGACTATTAAAGTGAGAATCGATGTTTTCATTGAATATTATTCAAATATATGGATCTAGAAAAATAAAATTTCTTTTTGATGTAAAAGTTGTGGCTGTGGTATTTAATAAAGATGTGTAGAGGCAGAGGCAGCCAAGAAATAATGCTCTGAATACTTTTTACTATAAATAATTAGCCGGTGCATGTATTATGTATCATCCTCTGACCATTAATTAGTGTAAAATTTGGTCAGAGTAGGTCAAGTGGTATGGGATATTCTTCTATTTAAAGTAAACGAAACGAAGTATGCTGGGTCAACAGTATTAAGGATATGGAGAAAGAAAATCATATAATTTGAAGCACTGAGGATGGTTTGCGTTAGGCTTACCGAAATATCTGCGAATAAATTATTTTAACGTGGAAAGCATTCGCTGGTTTTTCTTTCTCCATATCCTTATTCTTCTATTTAAATAGCAAACTACGTCATATTATACTTGTATAATAGTTTGATATTTAAATAGATGAATATCCCATACCACTTGACCTACTCTGACCAAATTTTACACTAATTAATGGACTGTAGATGGTACAATGAACGTCAAAGTCAAGGCTTTTTCTACCTGTGATAATTTCATTGTTTTTTAAAAAAATATATATTTTTTAATGGAAACTTTCATGTTTCAAAGTTAGAAATTTTTCAATAAAGATTTCCATTTTCTTTTATAAAAACAATGAAATAATCACAAGTAGAAAACGCATGGGTGGGACTTAACTTTGGCGTTCATTGTACATAATAAATGCATCAAAATGTTTCTGGTTAATTAGTAAAAAGCATTCAGAGCATTTTTCTTTTTTATTAATTTAAATATATTTTCTTCATTTTTCATAATTATATTTTTTCTTTTTATTTTCAGAATACCCTCTGATGACTTGGCTTCATCGGGTCAAGAGAGACATGGCCTGTCGGAGACAACAGCATTGGATAGAGGAGAGTGGAGGGGGAGGGTAAGGTCTGCCGACCCCGCACCGCGGGATTAATATTGGCGAGGACAGAAGAAGAAGATTTTCAGAATACCCTCCATGAAACGTCTTGCTGATAATCCAGAGCTCATCTCGCATTGCCTTTTGGTGAGTGTTTGATCGAAATTAAATAAAAATAAAAGATTTTTTGTCCCCGCTTTAGATGGAAAGAAATACATTTCTTTGATCTAATATGCATTAATTGTTTGACTGACACAAATGGGCTTATATATTTCAAAATTACTCAAAATCTGGCGTGACTGGTAGCACATGTGCTTGTCACCAGATTTTTTCTGTAGACATATATTTAGTTTCCGATAGTACGGTACATTAGAATTCAAAATATAAAATTTATAAACAAAAATATTTATATTCTGTTACCATTTCTCCTATTGTTTCTATGAAGTACAAGAGTAAAGTCTGCTTCCTAAGATTTCAATGGCAAAATGAGAATATACATTTTAAAGAATATATCAAAAATAAGTGATTTATGAATTTTAATCAAAATCGTTGGAGCGAATTTTAATCAAAATCGTTGGAGCGAATTTTGAGTAAATCGAAAAAAACTGAAAAAGTAAATCAGTAAAGTACTAGTATTCTTTGGCCGATTTTATTCAAAAGCTTCGTCGATGAGATGTCGCGAAAACCACTTTTTTGGATTCAGGGGACCTCAAAACGTGTATATCCATCAAAATCTCTACATCGAATTTTTGACATGAATCCAATACTTTTTCTCTATGGCAAATATTTCGGATTGCCGACGATAGCAAACCACCGGGGGGAGAATTAGATCTGTATCTGATATAAATTTATTTAGGAACTCAGATACTTACAGATTTTTCCCCCAGTGGCTTGCACAATAAAAACGTCCTCTCTAATTTACAGAATGGCTTTCTTTTTACCATTTGTAACACGCTCCACATATGTATAATTTGATGCACTGAGGATGGATTGCGTAGGCAATTCGAAATATTTGCCAAATAAATTATTTTGAATGGAAAGCAACCGCTGGTGTATTTTTTCCATAACCTTTACGATTTGTCCCAGCTTACAGAAATTATGAATCAATTTTAATAAGGACTATCGGCCAAGAACATATAAATAATTTGCATATCATCCGCTAATTTTGAGAATATTTCGATTCCAATGTGATTTTCAGAACTAGCAACGGGTGTTTTGTAAATCGTCTCACATTCCTGTTCGATATGTAAGAGTAGATGACCTCGTCGTGAATACAAATTTTATAATTATAAATAATTTTATATACGTATTTGTTTTCAGGGCGAGATCATTCATATTGAATAAAATTGTGTAACGATTTGCAAAACACCCGTTGCTTGTAGTGAAGATGATTCCATTACAATGGGATTGAAATAGTTACAAAATAAACGGATAATTCGCAATTTATTTTTACTTTCACTTACCTATGTATATATGTAATATAAAAATATATATATATATATATATATAGAAAGTATTGGATTCATGTCAAAAATTCGATGTCGAGATTTTGATCTTCACGTTTTTCAAGCATGAAAGAATTGAGCTAGGAGGTTGAAATTTTATATTTAAGTTGGGTATCCTCCTGGGACGTAACACGAAGCTTTTGGACAAAATCGACCAAAGAGTACTAGTACTTTACTGATTCACTTTTTCAGTTTTTTTCGATTTTCTCAAAATTCGCTCCAATTATTTTGTTTAAAATTCATAAATCAATTATTTTTTAGATGCTCTTTAAAATGTATATTCTCATTTTGTCATTGAAATCTTTTGAAGACCACTTTTTTTTTTTGACACTCAAACTTTTTTCCATTTACACTCACATTCACACAGTCTTTTCGGACAACTTAGGCTATATAAAACTTTTTACGATAACCGTTATTATGAAAATATATATATTGGGATCCAGGCATTCATATTTAAGCCATTTGGTATCCAAATGGCTTAAATAAATCATCGGACTGCCTGGGATCCGAACCCTCGATCCTTGGTATACAAGGCAGGCGCGCTACCAACTATGCCAAGACCGAGGGCGAAGACCACTTTATTCTTGTATTTCATAGATAGAAGGTGCCATGGTAAAAGAATTAATATTTTCTTCGTTTAAAAATTTTACATCTTGAATTCAAATGTACCCTACTGTCCAGTGGCGGATTAATGCAATTTTGTCGGGGGGGGCGGTTTTTTTTTTTTTTTTTTTAATTTTTTTTTTATTTAAGGACTTTGTCGGCATCTATGGCCATTTAGACTCCTTTCCTATTTATTTAAATTGATTGGTAACAAATTCAATTGAAACTAAAGAGCGGAAATCATAAATTCTTTAGATTACTAGTTTTTTTAACTTTGTGAATTTCTTCTCGGGGGGGGGGGGGGGATCGCCCCCGTCGCCCCCCCCTTTAATCCGCCCCTGCTACTGTCGGACACTAAATATATGTCGACACAAAACATCACTTTCACTTACCGAAAGGGTAAGAGAAAATTGTGTGCTGGACGACCAGTTTCCTTACGGCCATCTACAATCACTTTAATTTTGAAAATATAGAGATATTGATCTTATTTATTTCAACTCGAAAGCAATTAGAATGACTTATTTGGGTTAGGTAAAATAAATAATAAAAAGTTTAATACTAGAAATTACAGAGAATTTTTTTTTTTAATCAAAACTAAATATTATATTTGGAAAAAAAATGTTTAGGTATTTAGAAAATAGAATTGAGCACATTTATATTTATTTTCTTAAACTTGTTCATTGGTCAGAATATCATGTTAACGCTGGATTCCACAGGAAATAAAGACTTGTTCTTGTGCGATTCACGAGTAGGCCTATATGTCTTCATGGAAATCCGAGACGCGCACCCTAACCAGGGGCGGTTTTAGCGGGTAGGCAGGGTAGGCAACTGCCTACCCAATAATAATGTCGGTTTTGGCATAAGCTACAACAGAGTTCAATTTTAATAGTTATTTAATTTATATCCACTGTTGTAGTTAAAAAAATGTCATCCTTTTCTGTATAAGTAAAAGCAAAAGTATTTCACAAAACAATAACTTTAATTAAAAATGTTGACACCCCGGAATGTTGCCTACCCAATATCTTCATCCTAGAGCCACCCCTGACCTTAACATAAATATTTAGACCAATTATTTCTACAAATTAAGGAAAATAAGTTAATATAAGCTTATATCAGGGGCGGATTAAAGGGGGGGGCGATCGCCCCCCCCCCCCCGAGAAGAAATTCAAACAGTTATAAAAACTAGTAGTCTAAAGAAATTATGATTTCCGCTCTTTAATTTCAATTGAATTTGTTACCAATCAATTTAAATAAATAGGAAAGGAGTCTAAATGGCCATAGATGCCGACAAAGTCCTTAAATAAAAAAAAATTAAAAAAAAAAAACCGCCGCCCCCCCCCCGGACAAAATTGCATTAATCCGCCACTGGCTTATATTGGCATAATGACCTAAGTCCCCTATTAAAATTATTTTTGTTCAATTTAAAAAAAAAATGAGAATGAACGTTTGATCAAAAAAAAAAAAAAAATCTTTTAAAGATCTTTCTGTTATTTCTAATATTAAAACTATTTTTTTTTTTTGCTAATTTAAACATGGTTCTCCCAAATAACTTGCTTTGGAGATTTTTTAATCATAATTTATATATATATATATATATATCTAATTTATTTTAATAAGAGAAGAAATTTGAAGTAAAACATTTATAATAAAAAAAAATCAACTTTATTAATTATTTAAAAACATGATTAAAATAGGAGATATAAATACAAATCTTTTAAATAATGAAATTTCCCCGTTAGCTATCGGTAACATAAATTAAAAATAAATACACCCCTAGCCCCCGGGTTTGGCGTAGTAGGTAGCGCGCCTACCTCCTATACCAAACGTCGCGGGTTCGGACCCAGGCAGTCCGATGATTTTTTTTAAGCCATTTGGATACCAGATGGCTTAAATAGAAATGCCTGACCCCACAATAGATATATTCTCTACAACGGTTATCGTCAAAGTCTTATATGGCCTAAGTTGCCGAAAAGACTGTATGAATGTGTGTGTGAATGTGAGTGTGAATGAGAAAAAAGTGTGAATGTTTAAAAAAAAAAAAAAAAAAAATACACCCCTAAATGGCCTCAGTAGCCGAGCGAGAAGAATTTAGAAAAAAAACTAATAAAAAAATTTTCCTTTGTTTTAGGATGTTCCCGTCACCGGTCAACAGTCGCAGGTCAACTGAAAATAAAAACACACGAGTTGTCTGATAGAAAATTTTATCTTTATTGTAAGTAAAGAAAAAGAATTTAAAAAATTAAAATACTCTATTAGCATATGATTATATGATATTAGTAAAATAATTTAGATAAACTCTTTTATATATTTTTTTTCAAATGTCATTGGCTGTACTATTAACATGTGTAAATATTATTGTATTCGATGTATGAACCCTCAAAGCCTAGCTAATGTTAGGTAATAAAATATACTATTTTTCTTTTTAAGGTTCTCATCAAGCTGACAAGAAGATCAATTGAGAATGGAAAAGGCAAGTAATTAATATAAATATTATTAGTAGGCTGTTAATTGATCTCAAGTTTCGTTTCATATTAAAAGAAGAATATTAAATAAAATAAATATTTTTATTAGTTCAAATATATTTAAATTAGGCTGCTAATAAAAATATTTATTTTAATTAATATTCATTTTTTAATATGAAACTAAACTTGAGAACAATTAACAGCTTACTAATAATAGTATATTAATAATCTCAAGATTAGTATTTTAGAATATTAATTAAAATAAATATTTTTATTAGTTCAAATATATTTAATTTATTTTAATTAATATTCTATTCAAATTCTTCTAGTTCAAATATATTTAAATTAGGCTACTAATAAAAATATTTATTTTAATTAATATTCTTCTATTAATAAAAAACTATCTTGAGATTATTAATATACTCTAATAAAAAAATATTCTTTTGATATATTAATAATTAAGATAATAGTAAATATTTAAATATCAGTTTAATTAATATTCTCATATTAAAATAATAGGAATTAGAATATAGGATTTATATACTAGGGATAGGTAATAGAAAATAAAAGATTTCTTGAATATAGAATAATAGTCTTTATTTATATACAAATGAGAAATAATCATGATAAAGTGAAGTCATGTATGAGTGACGATGTGATCAGTGTCTGTCCACCTCCATCCCCGACCACCAACCCATGCGCGCAATTGCTTATATAGCCTCCAGTCCCCACTCTTTGGCCCCTGGCGCATGCGCAGAGAGCTCGAGTCGACAGAAGGCGACGGCGGCGGCCGCCTGCCCCCTCCATGCCTGCATGCAGGCATGGAGAGGAGGCAACGAAGCGGGTTGCCGGCTCTCTGCGCGCCAGGGGCGCTAAAGAGAATATATTTATTAAATATATTAAGTCTTTAGCACATATTCTGGTTTAAATTCCCTTGGATGAACCAAGGCAATGAGACTTGGATGTTCTTGGTCGAGCTTAAAGCCTTAAGCCCCCCACCACGACAAGGTGACATCCTCGGGGGGGAATTAATAAATAAAATAAACAAATTGCATACATACCACAAGTGTTGCAATTCTTTGCTGAAATAAAAACGGATTAAGAAAAATATATTTTTATCATTCAATAAAATAAATTCTATTTTTATTTGCAGATTCGTTTGTGGTTTCTTCAATCCATATACAAGATCTCTCTCCATCAGTCTTCTCTTACTCTGGCTGTCGTACCATCAGTATGGGAACCATCAAATTTCTCTTTCATCCATTTCTATTTCCTATTTAACAGAAAAAAATGCATTTTAATATATGGTCAAACCTATTTTTAATATTAATTATTATTAGAAAACTAAAATTATAAGATTAGTCATTTTTACTAATATATTTTTGTACCTGACTGAATAAAAATGAAATAATATAAATTTTTTTTTTTTTTAATTTCTTACCTTCACCCTTATTAAATAGCATAAACATATTAATTAATAAAACTATTGAATTACCATAATTTAAAAAATTTAAATAATAAAATTTAATATTTTTTTTATTAAGAAACACAACTTAAGATTCAAAGTGAATCAATGTATTTCTACAGAGAACAATCTTTCTAGTTGAAGATTCTTAATAAATTTGAAATAAATTAAATTTTGTTATTTCTATTTAATATATTGCAATATTTAAAAAATAATACAAACTTACCCGAAAATAGGCGGTAGCAGGTCGAGCTGAGTTGGAGAAACGGCGACAGTTTGCAATCAGGATTGGATTCTGGAAGAAGAAAAATAAATAAATTTTTAAATTGAAAAAAAAAGAGAAGTAATTATTAATTGATATTAAACAGAAGGTTAATTTAAAAATTACTTATTTTGAGAGAGTTCGGAATATAAAATTAAATATTCTATTTGATAAATATTAATTACACAAATAATGATTAGACAAATAATATTAGAATGTATAACAAATTGAAAAAAAAATTAATAATTTTTAAAATGAGAATTAATACATGCAAAAAGACAAAGAAAAGATAATTTAGTGATAAACAAATTTTACTACTTCAAGCACAGAAATTTATTAAAATATATATATATATATATATATATATTAATAATTAAAATAAAATAATAATATTGAAACCAATATTTAGGATCCAACACCTTTGGAAAATTAGAATAATTATTTAAAGTGAAATGAAGAGGTAGATGAAAAAAGATCTTTTTGATTATACAGGTGTCAAGAAATAACAAAATTTAACAGCCTATTTAATTATTTTTTATTGCGACACATCAACACCAATGCGCTTTGAAAAAAAGACAATCAGGTCAAAAAGTGAGATGCTCGAAATAAAAATTAATAATAAAACAGACAGTCAAAAAATGCTATTTGTTGATTCCTAGGCCATTTAGACATAAAAGATAATAAATTCCCTTAATTATTTGAATGTTAATATATACAGTAGAGTCTTGCTAATCCGGCAAACGGGACTGGGATTACCCGAAACATTTAATATAATGCAAAATTACATATTTATCTCTTGAAAAATTGGCAATAACACTTTGTTTTTTTAAATTACCCCTTTTTTGCTGCAAGTGGCTTTTCAATACGCCGGATTAGCCGGTATGAGGGAGTATCGAAGTCCGGATTAGCAAGACTGTACTGTATATTTGAAAAAATATGAAAAACTCACTCAGATACATCAACAATTGCAGGCAGGCCCGTTGAGTTGAGTAGGAAGAACGACGTTAATTTGCAATCAGAATGGGCTTCTGGAAATAAATAAACAAAAATTATTAAATTAAAAAAAAAAAAACGAAGTAATCACTTATTTGAATATTAATTTTTTTCCCTTTTCCTCCTTGTTAATCGCCCTTTGAGCATTTGACCACTACTCTATGAAGTAATATTTAATAAAAATAAATAAATAATTCAAAAGCTAATTCATCTTCTTAGTCATTTTTATAAAAATAACATATCTTAACACTAATCTAAAATCATCTCGATTGTCTAACAATTTCTCTTAAGATAATAGACATTTTCGTAGGTAGGGGATTAAAAATAGAAATACTTTTTAGGAGCTTTATCAGTTCTAGATCTTTTCTTCTCACAGGATGGGTAGAGGTGATTGTTCACAATCACAAACAGGGCTCTCTCGATCAAATGCTCAAAGGTATTGTGGAGTGATAGAGTGACCCAATCAATTTAAGTCTGATAATTTGTACTATCAGATTTCTAAAGAGACAAATATTAGAGAACCAAGGCTTACCTTGTTAGATGAAATGCAGGGCATAATTTGACGCAAATGCAACACTGATCTTGCCCCAGATTTTTTGCCATTCAGTATAAGCTTTCCTTTTTGGCGATGTTAAGGATATCCGTTTTGGGCAGGTTGAAGTTAAAAACTTCATCTAGTCTAGTGGCATATTGGCAGTGGTCTGCTTTCTCATTGAGTTATTGCTGGGAATCCCACAAGAATGACACTTCCATGGTTGACTTTAACGCTGAAATTGCACTAATAATGTAAAGTTTGATTTTAAAATTGTTGAGAATTCATATAAATTATGAATTATTTGAACCCGATTAGGCCTCTTCAACACGGGCCGGATTCGAGGCAATTTGTGGAATCAACTTCGCAGTCGGTACTCAGTACCATGTTAGAATCCGTATTTTTTTTTTATTTTGTTTTTTCTTTTCCGGCTGGCAGCAGGCCATTTCGACCCCGTCTTTATTTATTTCAAGTGATGATATCCAATTCAATTGAAATAAAATCCTCACCTGGGTCGGAATGTGAACCCTTGATATGCTAATGTTCTGCCTCTGAGCCCTAGATCAAGGGCAAATCAGTTTTAATATATTATAATAACACTGAATATTTTTGCGAGGTCCCTCCTAGGATTGTTCCTTTTATAATTTGGTCATTCTTTACGCCTGTAACATGAAAATATAAGTAAGTAAAAAAAAAGTAATAAATGATATCCTTACACATCATTCGTCCCAAATCGGAGGTTGATTGCTTAAATGACAAAATATTTTTTTCCCCCTTTTTTGTGAAATTCGCTGGACATCTAAGGGGGAAGGCAAAGTGTGGGGGGGGGGTTTTTAGTTGAGTCGAGTCAACCAGTGGGGGTGAGAACTGGTGCGGCACATGTGCAGGGCGTGCACCCTCCGGGCGGACTGCGTGTGAAAGGGACCGGGCAAGAGTTCCATTCAATTTCTGCAGGAATTACTTGGCACCAACCCGGTCAACTAGTGGAATCAACTAGTTGCCTCGAATCCGCCGTCTAAATCGGCCTTAGAATAAATAAATAAATATTAATATAAATGAGAATTCACAAAGAGCAATAATATACAGTATATCACCTGCTGAGTATCATAGTGGCGAGAGTCCGAAAATCCAATTTTTGATTTAAGCTTAGCAAACGTTGTTAAAACGTCTTCTCTTTTGAGTGCCAAAGTGACGAAAATATATTTCCATTCTTTGCTATTGATTCTGGCCTATTCATTTGGTGCCCCGCTATTTAAATGTATATGTTTATAAAACTTTCAAACGCCTTTTTTACTTTCTCTTATCTTGATATATAGGCCTATATGTAATATATATATAGAGAGAAAGTAAGTGTCAAAAATTCGATGTCGAGATTTTGATGGATATACACGTTTTGAGGTCCTCTGAATTCAAAAAAGTGGTTTTCGCAACATGGTCTGTCTGTCAGTCTGTCATGGAAATCTTCTGAAGGCCACTTTACTCTTGTACTTCATAGGAATAGATAGGAAAAATGGTTGCTATGATAACAAAATATAAATATTTTCCCATACTTATAAATTTTACATCTTGATCTCGAATGTACAGTGAGGGACAATATTAAGTCCCACCCATGCGTTTTCCCCTTGTGATTATTTCATTGTTTTTAAAAAAAATATTATAAATTTTTTAATGGAATCTTTTCATGGTTCAAACCTAGAAAATTTCCAATGAAGATTTTCATTTTCTTTTATAAAAACAATGAAATAATCACAAATAGAAAACGCATAGGTGGGAATTAATATTGTCCCTCACTGTATCATACTGTCGGAAACTAAATATATCTTGACAGGAAAATCGGGTGTGACAAGCACATAACACAACTTTCGATTACCGAAGGTTAAGAGAAAGTTGTGTGCTGTGCCACCAGTCACACCAGATTTTTAGAATTTTCGGACTTTCGCCATTATGATTCTCAGCAGGCGATATGTTATACAGTACCGGTTAAAAAAATGTCAAGTTCCATGTTTTTTTCTAACTCACCCAAAAGTATAATTAAATTTTGTTTTTATTCTACAAATATATGAGCCTGTTAAAGCACAAGGGGGGGAACCCCCCTTGTTTATATTTTTTAGTTGGGGGTGATACTGTGTAGAGAAAAATTTTTTTTTTTTTACTCCTCTATTTTGTATTTCTTTTTCTTTTTTTTGGGTTTTTAAAAAAAAAAAATTTTAAAAAAAGGATTGTTTTTTTATATATAAACATAAAAATTATTCCTTTTTTTTTTAAAAAAAAAAAAAAAACAAAAATAACCTTTTTTTTTATTGGGATATAAAGATACACATTCACCTTTTTTTAGCAAATCGATTGCTCAGATGATCACCGTCAAAGATGTTTTTTTTGTTTTCTATGGGAGACATCAAAAGCGAGAGAAAATTTTCAAAAAAGCAGCAGGTTATTCAACGTATGCAGAATTGGTTTATATTTGCTATTTTGTTTTCCTGATGTTTCAATCTAAAAATATCTCTCTTGTTTTTGCTAAACAGATGTCAGATCCTGAAATAATAAAAAAAAATAAACATTAGGTTCAAATAAAATAACTTAATATTATTTAATTTAATCATCAGCAAATGTACTGTATATATATAACAAGATATACCTTTATGTGCCTGTCGATCCAATCACCACCATCCTTTAGTCCTCGTTCCAATCTTGAAGTCAACTTTGCTCTTACAAGTATGTTTCTTTCTATCGTGTGGTCGTCATTCCCAGATTTTTGGTTCAACGATCAGACGTACTTTGGAGATGTCTGAAATATGCCAGGTGCTGGGTCTCGACTGTATTCAAGGGGCGAGTTACGCCCATGGACGGGCAACTTAAGTATGATACCTTTTCCATTCATTATAACATCTTCCTTGTGTAAAATCCCAGATCTGTGCCCCAAGTCAAGGTTCTTCGGCTAATAGGCATGAAATGTTTTCTTTTGTCACCTATCAAATGTAACATTAAGTTGCAATGCTTTCCAAAAGACTGATATTGATGGAAGTTCTTTATTTTTCTTAGAAATAGACTTGCTTCATTATACAGGGTTTGCTGATGGAAAGAAAAAATATTTTTACTGATAGTATGATTAGAATAAACAAAAAGTAAAATTAAATGTATTGATAATTAAAACATTACTAATTATAGATGATAAAAGTAATAAGTTTAACTACTGTCAAATATTTGATTTCCTTTGCTGAAAGTTGTTGACACAAAATTTTATAATTATTTATAGTACAGTTAGTGCCACTCTTAAGATTTATTCAATATATATATATATATTATAATTAGGTATTTGTTTAAATTGTTTAGAACCTGAGCTAGAGCTTCTCAAGATCTGCCCAAACAAATAAATACATAATTATAATTTTTTTTTTCGTTTATATATATATATATATATATATATATATATAATGAACATTTTATAACTTCCTGATCTATATTTGAGTGGCTCTTTTGATGATCTTCTAATTAATAGTTTATAATAACAAAGAAAGATACTATTAATAATTATTTAATAATAATAATACTATAAATAATAATAAAATTTTAGTCAAGTACTGCAAGTTTGACAGCCGAGGAAATAAAACATTTAGTTAAAAAATTGTATTTTTTGGCTTATTGGGCCAATTTAAATTTATTTAAACAAAAGGATCTTGACCTTTGATATATAGAATATATTAATATTTTTAAATAAATGCATAAGAAATAACTTAATTTTGAAAAAAGGAAAAATAATTGAAGGAATGTTCAAAGTGCAAAAATAAGGTAATTCCAAAAAAAAAAAACACATAGGAAAATATAAATTACTTGACATGCAGGCTATTAGTGAATAAGAGATTAAAAATAGATAATTTAATTAATGACAAATTTGATATTAAAAATATGAGACTAGAAGGGAATTGATCAAGTATGAAAAAGATACAAGAAATTATAACGAACCAGAAAAATTCAAAAAGTGTTGGCAATTTTAATATTTTAGTAAATTAATAAACACATTTATTAATTAGTTTAAAGTGTAAAATAAAATAAAACGAATTATAAAAAAAAAAAATAACCTAACATGTTTGACATCTAATTTTTGTGGGAAAGAAATATTTAAAACAAGTTGATTTATTATTTAATAGAAATTATAAGAATTATAAAACCTAATAAACACAAATAGAAGGGTTAAATTGATGTAAAATAAAAATAACTGACCTTTTAATTTGATGTAAATGGAGAGCACGTTGACAAGAGGCGAGCAAACTGGAGCAAACAGGCAGGGCCAGAGAGATGAATTGGCAGACGATGCAAACCTGAGGAAAAAGAGACACGCCACTCATTATTTCCTTCTTTGACATTTTTAATAAAATATTATAATTAATATCATTTAAAATAAATTAATATTAGAGTTTAAAAAATAAAAATTACTATTTTTTTTTTTTTTTTAATGAAAATGACTTGATTTTTAATTGGTGGATTTTATAAATTCTTCTGTTTGATGTAGTGCCGATTCCTGTTTATTCTTGTATTCATTGATAATAAAGATGCATGGGCGTAGCAGACTCTTGTTAGGGGGGCCAACCCCTCGTTAGGGCAAAAGAGGGGGTTTGCAATTAATATATACATAGAGTATTAATTATTTATTTAAATTAAAAAAAAATTAAATTAATGTAGTGAATTGGGGTGTTAAAAAAAATTTCCAATGGGAAATATATATATATATATTTTTTTTTTAATTTTAGGCCAGAGGGGGGGGCACGGCCCCTCCTCCCCTGGCTCCATAAAGATGATTGCATTTAAGGAAAGAGAACAAATATTTCAATAGATAAATAAAATATTTTTTTTTTACTTTCTCTTACCCATATATATGTTAATATATATGTTGAAAAAAAAAAAATTAAAAAAAGTGACTTTCGGTAGTAGAAGGCGGGGGGCCGGTTGGGGGGGGGGGGGGGGGGGGGGCAGTGGGTGGGTGTGCCCCGGGCGGCAGATATCAGGGGGCGGCAATTAAAGAAAGATTTACTAAAAAAAAAGGTAAAATGATATGAATTTTGTATAGAAAATTTTAAGGAGGGGGCGGCAAATTAAATTTTGCTTCCCTTAAAAAATTTCCTAGTTCCTGCCCTGGTAGAACCCACAGGTGGTTGTCTCCCGAGGGCCAAATGGTTACATGATCCGTTAAAAAAAATATAACTCACAGTAAATATATATAAATTCCAAACTCAGCCTTGACTCGCATAGCGTTTGGATCTTATTTAATGACGAACAAATCTTTATTTAATTGCACCATTCAACCTTGTGAGGAGTTTTGTTGACATACTTCAGCCCTGAGGATGGTCGTATTTGACCGAAACGTCGGCTTGAAGTGCCTAATAAAACTAGCTGCAACTGCTCTTTCTTTTATGGGCCCCGAGAATACCTCTGGATCCGCCCTTGTCACCTACCCACCTCACACTAATATAAATATTGTAATTCCTAGACTCTATTAAAACCAGAAATCAGAGGCGTAACTACATTGACTGGCGCCCCCTAGCTATAAAAATGTCGCCCCCTCCACACAAAATTTTGTTTTTTTAATATTTGTTAATATAGAATTGCAAAAATTTAAATACGTTTTATTATTTAAAAAAATATTTAACAAATCTGGGCCCTGTATATAATTATGAACAAAGGTTATCAAATTCAGGCTTCAGCCCTATGTAGGCCTACTTGACTTTGATAACTATTTTGAAAATAAATTCGTTAATAATAAACCGATTTGTACGAATGAATGATTTTTGGAAAATTAAATAATTATAGAGTATCATAAATACACGATTTTTTCATTCAGGGACGGTAAAACAAATTTTTAGGGGTGTCCAAATTAAAAAAAAAAAAATTTGATTTTTCTAAACTTTTAGCTACGTTTTGAACAACTAAATCAGCGGAGATTGTTCTGAAACTGGAATATTTCTATGTATTTTAACTATCTGCATACCAAATGGCTTAAATAAGAATGCCTGGACCCCAATATAGATAAATTCATAAATAACGGTTATCGTCAAAGTCTTATATGGCCTAAGTTGCCGAAAAGACTGTGTGAATGTGTGAGTGTGAATGAGAAAAAAGTGTGAATGTTTAAAAAAAAAAAAAAAAAAAACTATCTGCATATTTTTAAGGGCCTTAAAAAATTCATGAAAATTCAAAATAGGAGCGGGGCAAATTTTAGAGTAAATTTTCTTATTAAAATTTATTTTTCTGTATGCCTGATGGGGCATAAACTGATAGTTAAATAATAAATACTTTTTTTCCTTCAAATACTAGCAACGTTAAAGTGATTTGATACTTGAAATTGATAGTGTGAAATAAATGCAAAAGTATATCGACGTTCTAATTTGCAAAGTGCCTAACTCCATTTTTGTTTATTTTTCAGGAGAGCCAAAAAACATTTCATTGTCATTGTTAGAGCCACTGTTAAACACTTTTCGAACTGACAAATTTGAATTACGCTCTTACCCAGTTCAGGGCATAAGGAGAATGATATTTTTCAACAGAAAATACAAAAAAATGATATTCAAAAAAAAAGTGCAGTTAGACACTTTTCTACTGAGAGCGTTTTTATTTAAAATTGTCTGCTATGTAGTCTGTCACATAAGATTTTTTATTTTTAATAATTTTTTCTCGGGGAGGCGGGATGGGGTGCGATCACCCCCTCCGGGGCCCCCTTTAATCCGTTTCTGGGTTTGTCACGGAATGAAATAAAAAATTCCTCCGTTGAATATTCCTCATATGAACATAAGATGAATTTATTCCTCCTCACTCGATAGTTTAGAAATAACTCCGATAAAATGTAATCCATAATTAAATTATAATTTATATAAATACATAAATCGCTGATAATCTTTCTCTCTCAAGATCAAGGGTAGAGAGTTTCTTGACCCAATCATACACAAGCACTCATTAAAAAGGGATCATATTTGTTATTGATATAAATATGGGAATATATATTTTTTTTTTTTAAACAAATAACAAATAAATAAATAACTCGTGTAGTTTCTGATAATTTTGTTTGCGCGTGTAATTGTCCTGCGATTAATTATTTTTTAGCGATAACCGGAAGTTGATTGCGAAATGCAAGTTTGAGTTGTTTGAACGAGAAAAACGAGTTAATTGTAAGCTACTGGCACGTACTGAATTATTAGTTTAATATATATATAGGGCCTATATAAAAATGAAATGGGAAAAATGTACGTATGTATATGTTCTATACAAATCCACAATTTTCAATGAATCTATTTGAAATTAAGTACAGTAGAACCTCGCTTAACGAGCACCTCTCATAACGAGTAATTCGCATAACGAGCAAAACAAATTGTAAAAGAATGACTCGCTTATCGAGCGACTTTTCGCATATCGAGTATAAAACACGGACTCGTCAAAAAAAAGGTCTGTCCAATCAGTTTATAATTTGGCTTTTATATATAATTAATATTTACGCACTTTTAAATTAAGTTATTACCAGGGCCGCAGACCCCCCTGGGGCAGGGGGGCTATATCCCTGGGCCTCAAACCTTAAAATTTCAACTAAAAAAATCATTTTCTTGAAATTTTTTTCTTCAGGGGGCCCGGGCTTTTTAACATCAAATCAAGTTTGATCCTTTTCACAACTCAGAATAGCTAAAAACGCAGATTTCAGTGGCTAATTTTCAAAAAATTTTCCATACCCCCAGGTTCCCCCGGAGATCCTCTGTCCGGATCTGACCTCGATTATCGGAACTCTTTGTTTAGGAAATTTTGAAAAATTTTTAAATAACTTTATTTAAATAAATATTGTAAGCTATGTATAACTATTTCAAAAGTTGTGTCAAAAACTGTGTAAAAAATTGTTGGCATGAAGGCCACAATAGCCTTTTACATACTAAAAAAAACTAGTTCAAGATGATAAGAGTGAGACCCAAAGTAAGTAGCAGTTTCAAATTTATTTCATTTAATTTTTAGTTAAAATTAAATTTGAAATAAATTTGGCTGCTTTCTCTTTGGGATTTATTCCTTATCATCTTGAACATAATACTACAGCTATAACAAATATTCAATCACTAAAAAAAAACTTTGAGTACACCTTTAAATTACCGATAATAAGAAAAAATTGTGTGCTGTGCGACCAGTCACACCGAGAAACTCCTCTGGATTTTCCACTGCATGGAACGCATTAACGTATTTTACATTAATTTATATGAGAAAAATTGTTTCGCATAACGAGAGTTTGGCTTTACGAGTCTGAAACGAATTACACTCGTTAAGCGAGGTTCTACTGTACACATACCGGTATAGTACATGGACCAGGGAGTAACGTAGTAATAATTTGAATCTCTTAAATATAAAGAGCTCTTGGTTTGTTCTTTTCGTTTTGATTTGTACGTTGCCTTTACCATCTCAACTACTTTGTTAATTTCATACTTTTTTAAGTTTTTTAAATTTGATTCATTATTTTTTTTTTTACATAATAAACTAGTTTACGAATTTCATTTCACAAACTGGGTATATTAAATTTCAAGAACGAAAGTATTCAGGGGTGTATATAAGGGGGGGGTCGAGGGGGCCCGGCCCCCCCCCGAAATTTTCTAAATGCATATACACATATAGGGATATAGAAACAATAATGGGTCTCGGCCAAAATTTCGTGTCTCTAAAAAAAAAAGGTAAAATATTTTTACGAACGGGGAAAATTTCCGAGTTCCGCATTCCGCAAAAGAGGGGAATGTTCCGCGAACAAAAAGGTAAAATATTTTTCCGAACGGGGAAAATGTTCCGGTTCCAAAATTTCCGCAAAAGGGCGGAAAACTTTGGTTCCGCGAAAAACAAAATCTTTCGCAGAAAAATTTTTGAGATCAGGCCCCCCCCCCGAAAAAAATTTCTACTATATGCCCCGAAAGTATTGAATATCTTTTTATTTTTAGTGTACTTACGTACGAGAGTCCTAAATGAATTTAAAATTCAAATAAATAACTCTTATCTCTTAAAAAGTTCTAGGCGATTAAAATTGGGATTTATTAAAATTCGGAGGATATAAATATTTTATATACGCATTTCTTTAATCAAAAAGACGATTGATATCCTTGAAAAGAGAGAATGAATAGAGCCTTTGATTGAATGAAAGAGATTTATTTATCAGTTTAGATAATAAATTAAAAGATTATCAAAGTCGGTCAGTCTTTGAGAAATTCCAATATCGTCCATTTTATTTTTTTCGGTGGGCCTAGTCAGCCATTTTTATTTAGACTGCCGAAATATCTTGAGATTTTTCCATTGGTTAAAATAATTAGTAATCGGCCTGATGACGTCATCGTGCTCCCTAACTGATAACCCGTCACAGCCAATCGGCAGAAAAATTTTTATCAGTTTATTATTATTATTTATTAATTAGAGCAATATGTCATTCGATACGAGTCCGGGGCCTTCGGGCTTATCTCAGAGCGTCAATGTTCCAAATTATTAATTTAATTTTCCGCAGCTGCTTGTAATGTAATACTTAAGAAAACAATTTTATTAGGAGGTGATTTCCAGATTTCACTTCACGGTTTTTAAAACATGGCATTAATTCGTTTGTTTTTAATTTCTGGGATGGTTTTTACATCAGTAAAGTACTAGTAATTTTTGGCCGATTTTGATTAAAAGCTTATTTTACGCTCCAGGGGGGTGTCTAACTTAAATATAAAATTTCAGCCTCATAGCTCAATTCTTTCACACAGACAGACAGACTCGAAAACCACTTTTTTGGATTCAGGCAGGGCCGCAGACAGGGGGGCAGGGGGGATATAGCCCCTCCCATTTCTAATAAAAAATAATTTTCATTGATAAAATTTCAATTAAAAAAAAATCATTTTCTTGAAATTTTTTTCCTCAGGGGGCTCGGGCCCTTTAAGCTCAAATCTTAAAATTTCAATTTAAAAAAATCATTTTCTTGAAATTTTTTCTTCAGGGGGCCTTTTAACCTCAAATCAAGTTTGATCTTTTCACGACTCAGGATAACTAAAAACGCAGATTTCAGTGGCTAATTTTCAAAAAAATTTCCATACCCCCAGATACCACCGGAAATCGTCTGTCCGGATCTGGTCTCGATAAAATATTGTAACTCTTTGTTTAGGAAATTTTGAAAAATTTTTAATTAATTTTATTTAAATAAATGATGTACCAGGTAAGCTATGTAGGCCTATAACTATTTCAAAAGTTGGGTCAAAAACTGTGTAAAAAATTGTTGCCATGAAGGCCACAATAGCCTTTTATATACTGAAAAAAAACTTTAAGTTTTTGATTTTTTTGGGGGGGTAGTATTAAGTAGCCCCGGGGCCCGTCTAGTCTGTCTGGGGCCCTTTTGGATTGAGGGGACCTCAAAACGTGTATATCCATCAAAATCTCTACTTCGAATTTTTGACATAAATCCAATACTTTCTCTTTCTATATATTAACATATATAGAGGTAAGAGAAAGTAAAAATCAAAATTTCAACAAAAATACTCATCATGTCTCCTAATATAAATAAGAGAAAGTTGGGTGCGTATGAGTGATTCTTTCTTTAATCTCTGTGATCAAAATATTTCTCTTAAAATCCAAAAAAAAAAAGTCATTCGAAGCTCATTTGTAATTTATTAAACTGACTGTACACGTTGATTTCTTCAGTTTGTAAATTAATGAAAAGATTCATCCCCATTCATTAAATTATTAGAGAAAATTCACTAGCGATTGCTCTTCACAATAAAAATAATTTTGCAAATATTTCGGTTCGCCTAACGCAATCCATCTTCAGTGCATCAAATTATACGTATGTATAATATCCGGGGTATTTGCAAAATAAATTATTTTTTATGTGGAAAGCAATGGTTGATGTATTTTCTTAATACCTTAATATATAAATAATAAATCGTCCCAGCAAAATAATATATTATAATCATTCATTAAAATTTGATCATTTGTTTCATTTGTCAACATTTCTAAGCAGAAACCAGCTCCTTTCAAGAGCTTTCTCCGTTTAAGTTTCATTCCAAATAAACTGAGAACATTCCTTTAATCGGGGACAATTCAAGTTTTTAAAAAAGTAAAATTTTAACACATAAGTCATAGCAATAAATTGTTTTAACGTTCAAGAGCGAATTAAATAGATATTCTATTTTCTAAAAAAATTGTTTAAAAGAATAATAAATTTTATTTAATAGGTCACTTTTATTACCAATGGTTGGCAAGAATAAAAGTTTCGTTTCTCTTGTATAGTCGAAGATTCATAATTTAATAAAAATATCTTATTCTCGTAGACAAATGAGCAAATAATTTTAAAAAGCCATTTATATTTAACTCACCTGTTGAATTAAAAAATAGAATGATTAAAAAAGTAATAGATTATTTTCTTGTATTAATGTCTTTTTATGGTTGCTTTAAATAAGCATCAGGTATTTTCTTCTATTATATTTTTCATTGTCGAGGAAATAATTACTTATTTTTATATTTTAGTATTTTATATTAGAATAATAATAATGACTTTACGTCACATCATATGAATTATATAGAATATAAGATAAATTTCTTTGGTCGGCTGCAGACTGCACTAGCTGCGTTATCCTCTTTCGGCTTCTTGTGAGTGCGCTTCGTAAAAAGATCCAGGTCGCAGTTATTGCCAGGGGGTAAGACGCAAAAAGTTTTACATCCCAATAAATATGATCTTATTATGGATATTTTTAGTTGTTTTGGTCTTAGAAATTTTATGGTTTATAGTTTTTTTTTTTTTTTTTGAGGTCTTCTTAATTATTCTAACTGGATTGCACCTGGTCGACGGAGAAATTTGTGGCGCCGAATTTGGGTCCAAAATTCTCCCGATAACTAAAATTGCCTTTCAAGTGAGTTCCCGAATGCCGTGCCCAGTCACACCAGATTTTTTAATTAAAAATATTCATTCTCTAGAAACAGGGTGGCCATGGAGAATGGTTGAGAAACACGATTTTAATTTCTATTAAGTTTAAAAGATATTCCAACAAGTTTTGAATTTTTCTATTCGATATTATTATTATTATTATTAATAATCATCCGGAAACATAACAAATTTTATATTAAACATCCATTTCAAAAACAAATTTCTTAATTGAATAACAAAATTTGTTTATATTATCTATTGATAAATAAACGTTGTTGAATTATCTCTATTCATAATGATCATTAATAAATACTAAGTGAAAATGCACCCTAAAGATTTTAACAAACAGCACAAAACTTTCTTGAATTTGAAAATTAAATTATCCAAGAGATAGTTATATTCTGTACTTGTTACAACAGATTTTTATGTCAAAATATATTTAGTTTCCGGCAGTACATTAAAATTCAAGGTGTCCATTTGCACCAGGCCACCGACTCCGAGAGACACGAAACGTTTGGCCTAACAATAAATAAACAAACATCTCAAAAACTGTATTTTATGTTTTTTGTGATTGTTGCATAATTTTTATTATTTTTTTAATTTTTTCTCTCGGTTGCTAAGCCCATGTATATTCTCGAAAACGAATGCCTTGCAGACTTATACCAACTTTTCATCTTAAAAATGTCGGATAATTTTTAATAAACGCCCGGTATAAACTTTTGTTGTTTGAAGTAAGCCCGGTATAAATTTCTAAATAAATTAATTCAGGCACGTTTATTTACACCATTTTTCATCGGGCTTTCTGGGATCCGAACACACATAGTCCTTAAATTTAAAAGAGAAAGTAAAAAAAAATAGTTGTTTTTTATTATATTATATATTTGAGTTTTAAAGCCAAAATCTACCCGTTTTTTTTTTTATGGGCCAAAATTGTTGCCTCTATCCATCTTTAGCTTCGGCTCTGATCTCTACTTGTCAACAAATATTTGATTTTTCATGATTTTTAATTATTTTTTTTTTACTTTCTCTTACCTCTATATATGTTAATATATATAGAGAGAAAGTATTGGATTCTTGTCAAAAATTCGATGTCGAGAATTTGACGGATATACACGTTTTCACGGTCCCCTGAATCCAAAAAAGTGGTTTTTGGAACATGGTCTGTCTGTCAACAAAATAACTCAAGAACGAAAAGAGCTAGGATGTTGAAATTTTATATTTAAGTTAAACACCCCCTAGGGCTTGAAAATAAGCTTTTAAACAAAATCGGTCAAAAAATACTAGTACTTTACTGATGGGTACTTTTTCTTTTTTTTTCGATTTTCTCAAAATTCGCTCCAAGGATTTTGATTAAAATTCAAAAATCAATTATTTTTTAGATGCTCTTTAAAATTTATATTCTCATTTTGCCATTGAAATCTTATGAAGGCCACTTTACTCTTGTACTTCATAGAAAAGATAGGAGAAATGGTTGCCATGGTAACAAAATATAAATATTTTCCCAAACACATCTTGAAAATCGACTGTACCCTACTATCGGAAACTAAATTCATGTCGTCACACAAAATTTACATGTTACAAGCACAGAACACAACTTTCGATTACCAAAGGTAAGAGAAAGTTGTGTGCTGTGCGACCAGTCACACCAGATTTTTTTTTATATGCCTATTTATTTTTAATTCTATACCTCATTTTAAATAAAACTTTTCTTCTTTATAAAATTGTGGTCTGGACCAGGCAAAGGGCACACAAACTATAGTAAGTATATAATCTAAATCTAGATTGTATAATTTCTTTTGTGATTCAAAACCTAACGAGACGTAATAAAAGAGAACATTTGTGTGTGTTATCGGGTCGCAGGAAAAGGCTACCTGAGACCAAGCAGAGCTCAGCAAATTTCTACAGTCGGCTCTCCAAGTGTAAAATCTTTTTATTTATAGCTATGTATATCAAAGTCTGATCGCCTTTCAATCACCATAATAAAATAACTTTGATTTTTAATATAACACTAATTATTTTCATACTTGGTTTATTTGTAAAACGGCGATCGATTTTGTTATTTAATTAATATACGTAGATAATAATAATAATTCTAAAGAATTTTATTTTCATTATTTTTACTTTCCTTGCCTACGTATGTAATGCGATATGTCAAAAATTCGATGAAAATACATGTTTCGAGTCGAAAAAAGTGGGTCCCGCAAATTGGTCTGTGTGTAACGATAATGAGCATGTAGGAAATGAGCTACGAGATTGAAATTTTATATTTATATTAATTTGTTTGTTAATTAATGAAAAAATTTATAGAAAATTAAAGTATTAGGGAAAATACACCAACATTCAAAATAATTTATTTTGCAAATATTCCGGATATTATGCATATAATTTGATGAACTGAGGATGAATTACTTTAGGCAAACCGAAATATTTGCAAAATAAATAATTTTTAATTTGGAAAGCAATCCCCTCCAATATCTTAATAAATAAATAATAAATCGTCCCAGCGAAATAATTTCTTCATTAAAAATTGATCATTCGTTTCATTTGTCAACATTTCTAAGCAGAACTTTGAAGATTTCTCTGTTTAAATTTCATTTCAAATAAACTCAAGACAATAGTCGGGGACATTTCAGGTTTTTCAAAAAGTAAAATTTTAACACATAAATCATAGATATAAATTATTTTAAAGTTCAAGAGCGAATTAAATAGATATTTTCTAAAAAATTGGTAAAAGATTAATAGGCCTAAATCATCTTTATAAAATTGTTCGTTAAAAGGTCTGATCCAAGCAAGAGCGGATCCAGAAGTGTTTCTCGGGAGGCCCCCCCCCCCCCCGGGGTAATCTGGTGTGACTGATCGCACAAGCATACAATTTTTTCTTAATTTCGGTAATTTAAAGGCGCATTTTGTTCTTGTTTGCCAGAATATAAATACCAATCAAATTTTTAAGTAGACTATTAATTTTGAAAATGATACATTCAAAATAATTTTTTTTTCTAAAAAAAGTATTTTCGGGGGGGGGGGGATAATTACTCCCTTATATCCGCCCTTGGGTCCAGGGAAACTAAAAGTCGACTTTCGATAATTCGAAATGCAAGGAACCATAAGAAAAATTCGAATTATCGAGCTTTTGAATTATCAAAAGGAAAGTAAAAAAATTCGAATTATTATGAGATTTTGTTATATTTTTGAAAATATGTATTGAGCTTACATAAATTTTATGTATAGCCTCAAATAAAAAAGTAAAAATAATGAAAAAGACAAAAAAAGAACAAAAAACATTAACATTGTGATAGATCTTTCTTGTCGAATTATTTTCCATGGCCGCGATAATTTTTTTTTTTTCGGACACAGAAAGGGAGACGTACTTTTGCCTCGCACTACCTTAACTGGGCTGATAGCAGAGGCGGATTAAAGGGGGGCGGTGGAGCGCCCCCCCCCGAGAAGAAATTCAAAAAGTTATAAAAACTAGTAATCTAAAGAAATTATGATTTTCGCTCTTTAATTTCAATTGAATTTGTTACCAACCAATTTAAATAAATAGGAAAGGGATCTAAATGGCCACAGATGCCGACAAAGTCCTTAAATAAAAAAAATGAAAAAAAGCCCCCCGCGACAAAATTGCATTAATACGCCCCTGGCTGAAAGGAGGTAAACATTACTCGGGAAATGAGGAGTAGCCTAAACCTTGCTAAGAAAAATTCGAATTATAAAAAGGGGAAGGGGGGAAGTTCGAATTATAGAACGTTCACTCCCCCTCTTGAAAAGGATTTCGAGTTATTGAGGGTATCAAAATACACAGTACCGAAGTTTACAGCTGAAAAATTCGAATTATTGAGCTTCGATTTATCGAGAATCGACTGTTTATAATCTAAATCTAGATTATATAATTGTATAAAATAAGCTTTTGAACAAAATCGGTCAAAAAGTATACTTATTATGGAATACATAAGTATACTACTATGGGAAACTAAATATATCTCGACACAAAAAGATCTAATCTGACAGCACAGTACAACTTTGGATAACTGAAGGTAAGAGATTTTAATTAACATCCCCCTCTATGAATCTAAATCCTTCATTATTTTTATTTTTAGCAAATCCATATTTCAACAAAAAAAAAAAAGAATTTAATGTCGTTAAATCAAGTCGTCTTATTTCATTCTCCTTTAATTATAATACACAAAAAAACGATTTCATTTTTTAAAAAAGATGATAATAGAATTAACATTCCACAAAAAAAAAGAGGGAGATGCTGCAGAGTAGAGCGGAAGGGGAGGCCATCATTTATAGACTTTAACAAGAAAAAAATTCTCGAGTCTCTCCATTTGGAAATAATTTTCACAGGGATTAAATATGATTTATTGGTGTACTTTCTTTTATTTGAATTATTAAAGAAATGAAATTCTTTAAAGACGAATATCATCCAAATTTTTTATAAAAAAAGAATTTTGCAAGAATTATGATTTTTTAGAAAATAATTATGGCTGCTTTTTTTAAAGTCTTCAGCATCTCAGGCCATATAATCTTTGACGATACTCATAATATCAATGCCGGTATCTAGGCCTAAATAGAGTGGCGTAGCAAGTTTAACCCGCGCCCGGGGCACAATACCTTTTTAGCGCCCCCCCCTCCTCCGAAAACCATATAATATTACTGTATATGTAAAATATACAAAATTATTATATTATACTGGCACTAAATTTAAAATATATTTTCCAGAAATCAATTATAATACAAATAAAAATTATCCAGCAATTTTTTTGTTTTGCGGACCATTTGGCGCCCCTTTGTGAGTTGCGCCCGGGGCTACGCCACTGCGCTGATTCCAAAAATTCCATCAGTTTTGCGGGGGGGATTAGGGGGGGCGGGGGCCCCCCCCCCCCCCAACAAAAAAACACAATCAACCAAAAAAAAAAAAAAAAAAAAAAAACCCTATCACGTCAGATTTTAGAGCTATAGATAAAATAAAATTTTAATAGAAAATGTGCTCTAAAACGGCTCTAATTTTATTTTACCTGGATTTATTCAATTATCTCTGAGCTTGGGCACAGGAGTCATAAAATTTTGTATGAAGCAAATAAATTTTATTTTTGACAAATCCAGGTTTGATCACATGTGCACGTTTGCATTATGTGTATAATTCCCAATAACTGAAGATGGCCAAATAAATTCAGGCCGAAACTTCTTATTCTGGGAGTTTTATTGAACCTAGATAATCCCAATTTGGCTGATATCTTCAATTCACCATTATAATCACATCAGAGCCACAACTTCAAAAAGCAACAAAATATAAATATTTTTTCACGTTTATAAATTTTAGATCCTAAATTCAAATATCGGGCACCCAGTACTGTCGGAACTAAATATATGTCGACACAAAAAATCTGTTGTGACAAGCACACAACACAACTTTCGATTACCGAAGGTAGGGCTGGACGGTAATGGATTTTCATTACCGACCTCGATAATGAAAAAAAACCGGTTTTTCTCGAAAGTCGGTAAAAATCTTTTACCGCCCGCGGAACCAAAGTTTGCCGCCGCGGAACATTTTTTTTTTCGCGGAACCAAAATTTTTTCCCGTCCGAAAAAAATATTTTACCTTTTTTTAGAGACGCCAATTTTTTGCCGCCGCGGAACCAAAGTTTGCCGCCGCGGCACATTTTTGTTTTTCGCGGAACCAAAATTTTTTTGCCGCCGCGGAACCAAAATTTTTCTGCCGCCGCGGAACATTTTTTTTTCGCGGAACAAAAATTTTTTTTAAGTTTTTACCGACTTTCGAAAAAAAAACCGGTTTTTACCGAATTAGAGGTTCGTTACCGCGTTTTCGGTAAAAAGTTTTTACCGGTTTTACCGGTAAACCGGTTTACCGTCCAGCCCTAACCGAAGGTAAGAGAAAGTTGTGAGTTGTGCAACAACCACACCAGATTTTTTTTAATTCAATGGAAAAGATGTACAGGTATGGGAGCATACAAGTATTACGTAACGCAATTTTTGAAAATTTTTGACGCCCCTCCCCCCATGTAACGCGCCATAACATTTTTCTGGACCCCCCCCTCCCCGTAACGTAACGCTCAAGTGGCCATTTTTATTTAAAAGTCATAATTATGTTGCGCAAAGTATCAGAAAGTCGCTAAAATACCAGTTACGTAATGCGTTGTTCAGCCCCCTCCCCCTTGTAACGCATGGTAACGTTTTACGAGACCCCCCTCTCCCCCAAATTGCGTTACGTAATACTTCTACGCTCCCTATCTGATATTAAATTTCTAAAAAGAAATTTGACCTCTATAAATAAGGACCACACTAATACACTATCGATACATCAATATAATATAAATTAATTTTTTTTAATTATTTATAAATAATCGAGCCCCCAGGTGTGGCGTAGTAGGTAGCGTGCCTATCTCCTATACCAAACGTCACGGGTTCGGACCCAGGCAGTCCGATGATTTTATTTAAGCCATTAGGATACCAGATGGCTTAAATAGAAATGTCTGAACCCACAATATATATATTAATCACAACAACGGTTATCGTTTAAAGTCTTAAATGGCCTGAGTTGCCGAAAAGACTGTGTGAATGTGGTGTGAGTGTGAGTGTGAATGAGAAAAAAGTGTGAATGTTTTAAAAAAAAAATAATAATCTCTATATATATAAAGAGAGAACTCACTGACTGACTGGCTGATTGGCATACAATCATCGCACAGCCTAAACTGTAAGGCCTAGAAAGTTGAAATTTGGCATGTAGATTACATTTGGGCCCTAGGCGTCATTTAAGAAGCCATTTTTCAAAATTCCAATTTTAAGGGCCCCAAATGGTCATTTATGGGTAAAATTTTGACTTTACAATAATTTCTAAACCAAAAAAGATATCGATTTGGTTTCTTCGCTAAAACCTTCTTTAGATAAAAATCTAAATTGGGTGTTTCAGGGTTTTTTTAAATTCGGCCCCTAAGTACCCCAAATCGCCAATTTAGGGAAAAACAATATATTTAAGGGTAAAATTTTGATCTACATTAATTTCTAAACCAGAAGAGATATCGATTTGGTTTTTTCACTAAAACCTTCCTTAGATAAAAATCTAAATTGGGTGTTTCAGGGTTTTTTGAAATTCGGCCCCTAAGTACCCCAAATCGCCAATTTAGGGAAAAAATTTTGACTTTACAATAATTACTAAACCAAAAAAGATATCAATTTGGTTTCTTCGCTAAAACCTTCTTTAGATAAAAATCTAAATTGGGTGTTTCAGGGTTTTTTGAAATTCGGCCCCTAAGTACCCCAAATCGCCAATTTAGGGAAAAAATTTTGACTTTACAATAATTTCTAAACCAAAAAAGATATCAATTTGGTTTCTTCGCTAAATCCTTCCTTAGATAAAAATCTAAATTCGTTGTTTCAGAGTTTTTTGAAAATCGGCAGCCCCCCCCCCCCCGAAATTTTTAATTCTTCTATTTCTTTAAATATTAACATGCTTTTTTTGGATTTAAAATTCTTGAATGAATATCTTTCAAGTGGTTTAAAGTTTTTTTTTTTAGCCCCCCCCCCCTGAATTTTAAATTCTTCTATTTCTTCAATTATGAACATGCTTTTTTGGATTTAAAATTCTTGAGTAAATATCTTTCAAGATATTTAAAGTTTTTTTTTTTTTTTTTGTGAACACCTCTACGAATTTTGGTGTGAACCCTCCCCCCCCCGAATTTTAAATTCTTCTATTTCTTCAAATATGAACATGCTTTTTTGGATTTAAAATTCTTGAGTAAATATCTTTCAAGTGGTTTAAAGTTTTTTTTTTTTAGCCCCCCCCCCCGAATTTAAAATTCTTCTATTTCTTCAAATATGAACATGCTTTTTTGGATTTAAAATTCTTGAGTAAATATCTTTCAAGTGGTTTAAAGTTTTTTTTTTTTAGCCCCCCCCCCCCCCCCGAATTTTAAATTCTTCTATTTCTTCAAATATGAACATGCTTTTTTGGATTTAAAATTCTTGAGTAAATATCTTTCAAGTGGTTTAAAGTTTTTTTTTTTTAGCCCCCCCCCGAATTTTAAATTCTTCTATTTCTTCAAATATGAACATGCTTTTTTGGATTTAAAATTCTTGAGTAAATATCTTTCAAGTGGTTTAAAGTTTTTTTTTTTAGCCCCCCCACCCCCCGAATTTAAAATTCTTCTATTTCTTCAAATATGAACATGCTTTTTTGGATTTAAAATTCTTTAATAAATATCTGTCAAGATGTTTTAAATTTTTTTTTACCCCCCCCCCCCCCTCCCCGAATTTTTTGTTCTTCTATTACTTCAAATATGAACATTCTTTTTTTTAAATATCTTTCAAGTGGTTTAAAGTTTTTTGTGTAATGCCTCCCCCCCCCCCCCAATTTTTTATTCTTATATTTCTATGTGATGTGTCTCTTAACCATATTCGATTTTTTGCCCATACCATGAAAACCGTTGGTTTTACTAAAGAATGTTAAAGGACTTTTTCTTAGTAAATTTAATGCTCTTCAAAAAATTACTGATAAACTTTTTTTGTTGGACTAACGTTCTAGGAGTTACAGATGTTAATAGTCAAATTTAGGGGAATTGATGAACTTTAGGGCCGATGAGGCAGGTCTTATCGTTATCCGATCGAGCTCAAACTTTCTCAATCTACTTTTTACACCAATTGTCAACTTTTAAGAGGTTCCCGCCGAAAATACAGCCAAAACAATTTTCTCCCCTTATACCTTACAACCATCCTAACCCAGATAGCACACATTCGTCTTATGTATGTACATCCTATGTCCCGCCGCGACCTGTCGTGCGTCTTATGCAGATACATTTTGGGTCGCAGGACCTACGATGTAGGTACATTTTATGGACCTCTTCCAACATTGCATGCGTACATAAGGTGTCCCGTTTAGGTCCTGTCTATGGCCCCGTGCGACCCGAACAGTACTTTTGTGGGTACTGCCAGGACGAATCTTTTTGGTCCCGTGCGCGACCCAGGAATATGTTTTTAATATATTCTACATCCAAATTTGGTCCTGCAGATTCTTATTTATTTTCATCTTATTTTTGCGTTATGTTAAAAAAATTAAGACTCCATTTGGCATAGGACATTATCATGCAGAGGGATTAACACAGTAAAAACTTAAATTATAAATAGTTTTAATTATTTTAATTTTTTTTTTTTTATTATTGTTTTTATATGGGAAAACTTTGAAACAGAAACTCCAAAGCACAAAAGATAAAGAAAAAACACATTTTGTATAACAACTTTTTTTTTATTTGAGGAATAAGAATTTAAAATTAATAAATAATAATATTGAGATGATGGCTGAACTATTAGCAGATGTGAGTAGAATGGCAGCCAGGAAAGAAATCAGACAAAAATTTAATCAATCTTTATCTAATTTTATTTCGATTGCCGACATTTCGGACGCAAATCGCGCCCTTCCTCAGGACAATAGACAGTTAATAAAATACAGATGGGCGTATTTTTTTTTTTTTTTTTTTAACAATATAAAAACACAATTCATGGGTGTACGATTCATTGTTTCTTGCTGACCTGAGGAAGTGCGCAATTTGCGTCCGAAACGTCGGTAATCGAAATAAAATTAGATAAAGATTGATTAGATTTTTGTCTGATTTCTTTCCTGGCTGCCATCCTACTCGTATCTGTTAATAAATAATAATTATACAAAAAGATAACATTATAAAATAAATAAAATATACCGGTACATAATATTGCTAGATTCATAAAATGGTCTAGGACTTTTTTTAAACAAAGATAAACATACATTTGGAAAAATACTGATTAAATTTTTATAATCGTTGTTTTCTTCCATATTTCTTCCGGTTGATAGAAAAGACATTTCTATTTTCTCAAGGAGATTGTTCATTTCAGCAAACATACTTTTGTGCCTGCTTACAAAAGACATTAATTGATCTAAAAAAAAAAAAATAAAAAAATTATATAAAAAAATATTTAGATTTTTTTTTGACAAAAAAAGTTTATAAAAAAAAAAAAAAAATTTGTCAACTCATGAATTTCGTTGGAACAGAAATTGAAAAATACATCTTCTCAGGTCAAAAGCTGAATGCAGACTAAAGCTAGAAAGCGGTCAGTTTTAGCAGGCAGGTAGTCTATCCCTTTACAAAGGGCATTGCCATTTTTGAATACAATGACGCTGGGTTTTTCCTGGGTTTTTCCAATTGTTTAATATTTTATTTTTTTTCCATTCCAGCCATCTTTTTGTCAATTCTAAGCCACTGTCCGCATTCCATTCGTCTAAATTTTAATAGCATTTTAATTAGGCGATTTTCTAATATGTTATTACAATCATCATATAAATTGTGACAAGATTGCATTTCTTCTTGGTATATCAAACGAGCTCTTTTATAAACATGCCATTATAAATTATAATTTCTTTCCCAAATACAGGGCCAAAAATTGGGGGAAGATTTTAAACCACGCGGTAAGCCCATTTTCTGCAGATTAGTCAATCAAACAAGTATATGCAAATAAATGTTCCAATACCTAGAAAAATTGAAAGATTTTGGAAGATGAAATAAAAAGACAAACTTGTTTTCGGTCCTAATTTTATTTTATCTTCTATCTCTATTACGGGCTTTCTCCACATTGTCTTTAAAGATTTTATTTTTATAATAAATAATATAAATAATAAAAAATAAAACCAAACTTACCTTTTTATATAGGAATCCTAAAAAAAACAATTATTTGTTCAATGTTCATAAAAAAAAATTAAACAAAATATTTATACAAAAATTTAAAAATTTGATAAATTTTATTTTATTAGGATTAGCATTCCAACATATTAATGGATCATAACTTCACATTTGTTTTGGTAAATAAAATTGATAAAAAAAATTTTTCTTTGAAAAAATTCTAAGTTTACAGCCGGAATAGGTCCGCTATGCGACCTACACTTGTGTATTTTTTAAATATATTTTTAATAATTTCCAAAACCCTTGAAAAAGAGAAATAAATAATTTGAAAAAAAAAATTAACATTTTTTTAAAATATTCTATCTCTAAGCCGTATGAGGAACTGAAAAAAATACTTTGAAAATACAAAAATATTTTTTTGAAAAAAATTCTAAGTGTATGTCTGGAATAGGTCGGGGCGGGACATCTTATGTACATACATGATTGGACGTATCCGCCATGTTGGCCCGCTTTACTTACCATTTAGGTCCAGGTACGTCTTGGTCGTAAACTGGAACTAAGCGGTAGGTACATAAGACGAAGTGTGCTATCTGGGAATGAACATGCTTTTTTGGGTTTAAAATTACTGAATAAATATTTGCCGAAGAAGCGAAAATGCAGTCCATATATGTAGGAATGAAAATAATTTTTCTGGTACGGTTAAATGTGGCCAGAATATAGACATCATAGCTGGTATGATCCAAATACGCCTTACAAAATGATCCTGTATTACAAAAGAGCGCTTTTTTAAGTAAGTACTTTACAGCTATTTACTTTTTCTGTAATTGGCCCTTTATTTAACACAATAAATAAAGAAATAAATTATTTAGTTACTACTTATCTTCGTGATAGTAATAAATTCATATCATTTTATAATTTGCAAATTACGTTTATTACCTTAGCGTGATTTCCTAAGCTTTTTCGAAATTCTATTTTTAAGAGCATTAAATTCTCATTTTGGAGTTTTTTTTTTTTTATATTCACTTTTTAAAGTGTTGAGATATCAATTTGTTTTTGCGGTAAAGAAGAATCGAAACATTGAGAATTGACCACGAGTTAAGAACGTTTAAGGTCCGTGAATTTCAGGTTTTCAACGATGGCCGTCCAAGAAACATGCTCGCATCTACCAAATTTGCCCGCCGAAGGTGAGCAAAGCTCGCCGGTAGGCGAGCTTGGGGGTCCAGGGGGCGAAGCCCCCTGGCTAGCGCAAGGTTCGCCGAAGGCGAACCTTGCGGCTAGTAATAGATATATTAATAATTATCTGTTAGTATCGTCAAATTCTTAAATGGCCTAAGTTGCCGAAAAGACTGTGTGAGTGTGAGTGCGAATTAGAAAAAAGTGTGAGTGTTTATAAAAAAAAAAAAAAACCGTATACAACACAAAATGATCGGTCTTTTATTTTTTATAGTGAGGCGTTTGCTCATTTTAAATCGAATGTAAATTTTTGTAAATATTTTGTCCTATCTCCCCTATTTTCTCAAAAATTACTCAACGATTTTGATTAAATTACTTGAACTTAATAGAAATACCAATAAAATTTGATCGCCAGGTACTAAATCAAGAACGAAAAGAAAAAAATAAGCCAAGGAGAAATAGTGTAAATTTTAGCGCTCTAAACGTCGATAGAAAAATGGGTATACCAGGGTATATCTTTCAGTTTGATAATAAAATAATTGAACGCAAAGGTTCGAAGGTGTCAAGGTTGGACAGGATGTTCTTAGATGACTTAATTGCTCAAATGGCACGACCTTGTCTGTCAGCTCGTCTAACCGTCTGTATCTGAGAAGCAGAGCAGACGATAAGAGAGATGAGAGGAGAGGCTAGGATGTCACCCAGCGTTCGGATTCGATTCGAGATTTCATCGACGCAAAACCAAAACATTTAAAACATCTGGAAATTTTTTCTCTTCACTCGATAAGATGTAATTATATTTCAATTATATAATTAAAATTATTTTTTATTCTTGATAAAAAACAAAAAAAAATTAATTGATAATGTGTATTTTGTATTATGTAAAATAGAATTTTTATATTTTTTATCATGAAATTGATCATGAACATGAATAAAAATGAATTTAAATAAAATGACGTATTTTTTTTCTATCTTGATCTCCGTTCTATCAGATTAGGAGAAAATATCAACCACGTTTCTTTACATAATTTATTCAGCAGCTATGTGGAACGGCCTATCGCCATTAAATTAAATTATATATATATATATATGGAATGAGTGTTTGTATTTACAAATAATCGATTTATAGAGAAGCCATTCAGTTTGTCAGGACGCTTGTTTTTTAGGAGAATTATTTATCTATTTTTTTTTTTTTGTAAAATTATTTTTACAAAAAAAATCACGAAATGATTAAAGTAATAATCTGGTGTGTCTGGTCGCACAGCACACAATTTTCTCTTAACTTCGGTAATCGAAAGTTGTGTTCTGTGCTTGTCTCCCCAGATTTTTCGAGTTGAGATATATTTAGTTTCCGCCGATATATTAGAATTTAAGATGTAAAATTTATGAACAAGGGTAAATATTTATCTTTTGTTACCATAGCAACCATTTCTTCTATTTTCCCTATGAAGTACAAGAGTAGGCCCTCGGGGCTTGGTGTAGGGGTTAGAGTGCTAACCTCGTATACCAAACGTCGCGGGTTCTGACCCCAGGCAGTCCGATGATTTAATTAAGGCATTTGGATACCAAATATACTGTATTAACATATACATATAGGTAAGAGAAAGTAAAAATTAGTCGGTTTTTTTGCGCCACCCTAACGTTAGGTTTGGTTAGGTTGAAGTGGCCGTTACCAGAGAGGGAACACACTTTGGCCAATTAGGCCCTTTGTGATACCACGGTGGTGCAATCTCCCTTTCCTACCCTAAGAGAAAACTTCGGCAGCATGTTTGAATTATTTGCGGCAAGCTGGATTCGGACCCGAGCCGTGTAGAGACGTCGAACCCCGTAATCCTCATCTTAGCCGGCTTAGCCATTGCCTCCTCTGCGCCATCCAATGGAAATATAATCCAAAATGAAATGCTCAAGGTTCATTAAAACGTTTCGGCCTGAATTTATTTGGCTATCTGCAATTGTTGGAAATTAAACTGAAAGTTTCTGATCTTGGGCGCTATGTTTTAATGAATTGTCGCGAACCATTGCTCTAATCCAGTGGTTTCCAAACTTTATGTTACCACGCCTCCCTTAAAAATATTTAATCTTATGACGACTCCCCCTCCCCCCCCCCATTTTATAAAATAATACAAAAACAAAAATTTTTTATGCTAAAAAATATAAATTTATATAAAAATATTTTTTTATTTATTCTTATTTATATTAAAATTAGCAATCATTTGGAAAATTGGTCCTGGTGGTCAATATTCGCTCCTCCCCTTAGACTAGTCCGCGCCTCACAGTTTGGAAAACGCTGGTATAAGGGTATTTTATGGCTGGTGGAATTTGTATCAGGAATGAAAAATAGAAGTAAACGCAACTAGAATTTTTCTTTAAAAATATATTTTAACAGCTTACGTTTCGGCTTTGATCAAAGCCATCCTCGGTTGACCCCTAACAGCTCCGAGGATGGCTTTGACCAAAGCCGAAACGTCAGCTGTTAAAATATATTTTTAAAGAAAAAATTCTGGCTTCGTTTTCTTCTAGCCTTCATTCCTGAAGAAAAATATTTTTCTCAAATCTTATTTTCACGCCCTAGGGGGGTGCCTAACTTAAATATAACATTTCAACCTCCTAGCTCAATTCCTTCATGCTTTAAATTGAACCCAAACAAACAGACAGACAGACCATGTGGCGAAAACAACTTTTTTGTATTCAGGGGACCTCAAAACGTGTATATCCATCAAAGTCTCGACATCGAATTTTTTAAAATGAATCCAATACTTTCTCTCTCTCTCGATATATATGTATATTAACTTATACATATAGGTAAGAGAAAGTAAAAATTCAAATCCGAATTGAGATTAGTTCTATATACAAAAAGATGCGATAACTCCCCCCAGTAAAATTCTAAGTGGACTAGGCATATCTTACTTTCTACCTAATGAAAAAATCCCTACAAAATTCTGCAAAGCGAGCCTTCACCGCGAAATTACTCGCAAAATAATTTAAATACATTTATAAATAATTATTTTAATTTTTATTTTATTTTGAAATTATTTTATTTTAATTTTCAACCCCTGTGTAAAAATATTTTAAGGAAATTTGATTAACAAAAATATAGGCCATATATTTATATAGAAAGAATATAATGCTAAGTAATGGTGACTTAAGAAAATATTTTTAAAATGCCCTCAGGCTTGGTGTAGTTGGTAGCGTGCCTACCATCTATACCGAACGTCGCCGGTTCGGATCCCTGGCACTCCGAAATGGATACCAAATGGCTTAAATAGAAATGCCTGGACCACCAATATGTATATTATTAATTAATAACGGGTATCGTATAAAGTCTTATATGGCCTGAGTTGCCGATAAGAATGTGTGAATGTGTGTGTGAGTGTTGAGTGTGAATGAGAAAAAAGTGTGAGTGTTAAAAAAAAAGATAAAAAATAAAAAACTAATTTTTTTTTCAATGACACCTACACTCCCCCGCCCTTTCAACAGCTTATATTCACCCTCTACCCTTAGTGAAATACAAAATATTTAATTTCATATTCAAAAGAATCGTTTTTCGCAGTCAAATTATTTGTTTCTATCATTTTTTTTTCAACGATAAAATGCATAATAATTACCTTTAATAAGACTCTCAAGAGGGTGTGTTGACTGACGGGGTGGCCTGGGTGGGTTACACTATATTAATTATTCACTTTAAATCACCACTTTAAACACAACTAGAAAAGAGAGCCGAGCTCGGCGCCTGCAAGTCGGCAACGCACTCGACTCGACTGAACGAGATAAACTTGTCTCTTCTCTCTTATTATAGGAATAAATAGATGAAAATAACAATTCCCTTTTTATTAAAAGTAAAAAAATACTTTTTGCTCTAATCTAACTGTATTTAGAGTTGGAAAAGAATGTCAACAAGTGATTTGGAATATTCCAAGGCCTTTCTTAAATAATCAACCCTTCATCCTCCCTACCCCCTAATCAAAATAATAATCAACCCTATTTTTTGAATGTTTTCTATTTATTTGGCCTCGATTTAGCTAAAATCAATTTAAAAAAAACTTTTTTTTTCAACCCCTAATCCAATCTTTTTTTTTTTAAACACTCACACTTTTTTAAGTCATTTGAAATCCATCCATCTTAATAAATAAAATAATTAATAATGCTATCGCCTTCGGCGAGCTTCGCGTCTCGTCAAAAAAAATTAAAACCCTGAAAAACTTCCCTGAATCCGCCTTTGGGTTTTTTTTACACATAGTATAATTTTCTAGAATGAGTCTTACTTTAGGCCAGTGGTTTCCAAACTTTATGTTACAACGCCTCCCTTGAAAATATTTAATCGTATGACGCCCCCCCCCCACACACATAATAAAATAATACAAAAACAAAAAATTTTAATACTAAAAAACATAAATTTTTATAAAAATATTTTTTTTTATTTTATTCATATTTATTATTTTAATTAAGGAAAACCTCCGTCCCAGAATCTTCTAAATTTTATTATTTCATTTATAAAACTTGCAATCATTTGGAAAATTGATTTTGGTGGCCAATATTCGCGCCTCCCCTTAGACTAGTCCGCGCCTCCCCCAGGGGGGCGCGCCTCACAGTTTGAAAAACGCTGCTCTAATCTATCAATTAATCTTCCTTAACTATTTGAATATGAAGAAATCAAATAATATTTATATTCATTTAATTTAAAATCGTATCCAATTAATAATCGTCTCCATTTGATCTCTCTTGAATTCAGATCTCATTTCTTTCCAGATGAATCGCTTTTTTATTCATAACCCCCCCCCCCCCATCTATTTGCCATTTTTCCTATCTTAGAAGGAAGCTGATTTTTTACGCCGTTTTACATCCCCCTCCTCTCGACTTTATTTTATATACGAATGATGAAGTGCATCCATTCGGCTTAATTGCATTTGTATGCGTCTGACGCGGCATAAAGACCTTCAACTGTCAAAGAAAAAAGAAGAGGGTGTCAATTGTCCACGGCTGGTTTGACATCCCTACCCCCTTGCATACTCTTGTCACCCCTTTTTTTTTTTTTGTTTGACTAGGTGTCGAATTACTCGCGCATCAAATAATATCCCCGTTAATTTGTAATCAGATCTTTAAAGTTAATACAATTTTTTTTTTGGATATCCTATTTGACTCGATTCAATTTGCATGAAATTACTTCTTTCTCTCTCTCTTTTATAAATCCTTCTTTTTCGTTTTGTCTTTTGAATAAATAAAAAGTAACATTTCTTTTGAGATTAGATTTTTAAAATAGTTTTTTTTTATCTTGAATAGTTATGCTAATAAGTTTATCTTTGAACGAAAAATAAATGTCGAAAATTCGCGTATAGAGTGATTTATTGAATGACATCTTGGAAAATCGTTGATATAACAATGAAAGAGAAAAAAAATTCATATCAAATGGAATACTACTTTAAAATTTCGACGATCTTATTTTAGATAATATGAATTTATAATGCCAAATTGTTTCATTTATAACACATTTATTCCGTTTTGTTGTTCTATGAATAGATAATACATATCAACAAAAAAAAAAAAAAACATTTTTTTTTTTTTGTTTTTTGGTGCATTAAAATTGAGAGCTATTCCTGGGCGCTTATTCCAAAAATGGCATCAGTTTAGAGGTATAGAGAAAATTGAAATTTTAAAAACGGATATCGTCTAAAGTCTTATATGGCCTGAGTTGCCGAAAAGACTGTGAATGTGTGTGTGAGTTAGAGTGTGAATGAGAAAAAAGTGTCAGTGTAAAATAATCTTAAATTTTTCAAATGTTTGAAAAAATTTTCTTGAAACCCCCTCCCAGGGCCGGCGCAAGCTATTCTGCCGCCCTAGGCAAGATATTTTTTTGCGCCCCCCCCCCCCAAAAAAAACTAAAAATTTAATTTGCCGCCCCCCTCCTTAAAAAATTTTTTTACCTTTTTTTTAGAGACACAAAATTTTTGCCGCCCGCGGAACCAAAATTTGCCGCCTGCGGAACATTTTCTCTTGCGCGGAACCAAAATTTTTTCCTGCCAGAAAAATTTTTTTACCTTTTTTTTAGAGACACTAAATTTTTGCCGCCCACGAAACCAAAATTTGCCGCCTGCGGAACCTAATTTTTTTTCGGGTGCCGTTTGCGGAACCAAATTTTTTTTTCTTTTTGCAATTTTGCCGCCCTCTTCAGGTTGCCGCCCTAGGCGGCCGCCTAGTTCGCCTAGTGGACGCGCCGCCCCTGCCCCCTCCACCCATCAAAAATTTCTGGCTACGCCTATGGGTGAAATCAATCAAATAGGTATTTGATTACTTCAAAGCATCTTTTGTCTATGATGCGATATATTATTATATTTTATAATACCAGGTATAAGCAAAAATTTAATCTCTCTAGTATTTACTTTCTCCTTCTATCAAGAAGAGTTGGAATTTTTTTTCAATGAAAAAAAAAATTATTTAATAAAACATAAAAAAAGAACAAATTTTGATTCTCTTACCCTATATATGAAATATATAGAGAGCAAGTAATGCGATCATGTCGAAAATTCGATGTCGAGATTTTGATGGATATACATGTTTTGAGGTGCCCTGAGTCCAAAAAAAGTGCGTCCCGCAAATTGGTCTGTGTGTGTGAACATTTTTAACCATGAAGCAAATGAGCTATGAGGTTGAAATTTTATATTTAAGTTAGGTACCCTGATAAGTCGTGAAAATAATCTTCTTGAACTAAATCGGCCAAAAAGTTCTAGTACTTTACTGATGTACTTTTTCAGGTTTTTTTTTTTTTTTTTTTTTTTTTTTTCAAAATTACGCTCCAACGATTTTGTTTAGAAAAGTGAATTAGCTTAGCCAAGGCCAAGGGCGGATATAGGGGGGGTAAAGGGGTAATACCCCCCCCCCCGAGATTTAAAAAAAAATACTTTTTTTTCTCAAAAAAAAAATTTATTTTTAATATAAAAATATATATATATATATATATATATATATATATATATAAATAATAATTAGGAACCGACCGAATATTCGGTTTCGGTTACGGTTTCGGCCAGTTTCGGCCAAAAATCATGGTTTCGGCCGTAGTTTCGGTTTCGGCCAAAAAGTGGCCGAAACTTTCGGCCGGCCGAAACCAGAGTCTGAAAAAATGGGATGAGACTCGCATGCAAAAAAAAAAAAAAATCTGGTGTGACTGGCGCACAGCACACAACTTTCTCTTACCCTTCGGTAAGAGAAAGTTGCGCACTGTGCTGGTCACACCAGATTTTTTGTGTCGAGATATATTTAGTTTCCCATAGCACCTTAGTTTCAAACTTGCATTTTAAATGTTGACTGCTTCAAATAAACTATGGTTCTTTTTCAAAATTTTAATCTCATATTTGGACATTTTATACACAATATAGATTCGTAAATAAATACAAAATTTCATAAGAATTGGAAAAAAAAATTTTAAATGCGTAAAAAGTTCCAAAGGGGACCCCCTTTTGAATCGAAATTAACATACAAATCCCCATAGGAAATTAACATTGGTCAAATGCGAAGATAAGGTGGAAAGTTTAAAACGCGTAGAAAGAGAGAAGATAATTTTGTGAGAGAGAGAGAGAGATATATATGTTTTCTCTGAAACAATTAAAGACACAAATAAAATAAAAATAAATGGGAATTTAAATAATAATTGATTTTTACTTTCTCTTACCTATGTATATATGTAATATATCAAGGGCGGATCCAGAGGTGTTTCTCGGGGGGGGGGGGGGGGGTAATCTGGTGTGACTCGTCGCACAGCACACTATTTTTTTTAAATTTCGGTAATTTAAAAGCGCATTCTGTACTTGTTTGCCAGAATATAAATACACATCAAATTTTTAAGTATTAATTTTAAAAATTTTACATTAAAAATAAATTTTTTTGCGAAAAAAAGGTATTTTTTTCGAATCTCGGGGGGGGGGTAATTACCCCCTTTACCCCCCCCCCTTGTATCCGCCCTTGTAATATATATATAGAGAGAAAGTATTGGTTTCATGTCAAAAATTCGATGTCGAGATTTTGATGGATCTTCACGTTTTGAGGTCCCCTGAATCCAAAAAAAGTGGTTTTTTTTTTTTTTTTTTTTAAACATTCACACTTTTTTCTCATTCACACCCACACTCACACACACATTCACAGTCTTTTCGGCAACCCAGGCCATATAAGACTTTGACGATAACCGTTATTTATGAATTTATATATATTAGGGTCCAGGCATTTTTATTTAAGCCATCTGGTATCCAGATAAGTGGTTTTCGCGACATGGTCTGTCGTGTGTGGGTGTGTGGGTGGGTGTGTGTTCAATTTTAAGCATGAAGGAATTGAGCTACGAGGTTGAAATTTTATATTTAAGTTAAACACCCCCCGGGACCGGAAAAATAAGCTTTTAATCAAAATCGGCCAAAGAGTACTAGTACTTTACTGATGTACTTTTTCAGTTTTTTTCGATTTTCTCAAAATTCGCTCTAACGATTTTGATTAAAATTCAAAAATCAATTATTTTTTAGATGCTCTTTCAAATGTATATTCTCGTTTTGCCCTCAAAATTGTTTGAAGACCACTTTACTCTTGTACTCCATAGAAAAGATAGGAGAAATGGTTGCCATGGTTACAAAATATAAATATTTTCCCATGTTTATAAATTTTACATCTGAATTCAAATATTCCCTATTGCCGGGAACTAAATACATGTCGACACAAAAAATCTGGTGTGACAAGCACAGTACACAGCTTTCGATTACCGAAGGTAAGAGAAAGTTGTGTGCTGTGCGCCAGTCACACCAGATTTTTAATCTAATAAAAAGAAAAAGATTTAAATTCGGTTACCATGGCAACCATTTCTATCTTCCCTATGAAGCACAAGAGTAAAGTGTGCTTCAAACAATTTTGAGGGCAAAACGAGAATATACATTTGTAAGAGCATCTAAAAAATAATTGATTTTTGAATTTTAATCAAAATCGTTAGAGCGAATTTTGAGAAAATCGAAAAAAACTGAAAAAGTACATCAGTAAAGTACTAGTACTTTTTGGCCGATTTTGATTAAAAGCTTATTTTATCGGTCCCGGGGGTGTTTAACTTAAATATAAAATGTCAGCCTCCTAGCTCAATTCCTTCATGCTTAAAATTGAACACACACACACAGACACACACACACACACACTCACAGACAGACAGACCATGTCGCGAAAACCACTTTTTTGGATTCAGGGGACCTCAAAACGTGAAGATCCATCAAAATCTCGACATCGAATTTTTGACATGAAACCAATACTTTCTCTCTCTATATATTAATATATATATAGAGGTAAGAGAAAGTAAAAAAGGTCAAATAATTTGCTCTTGAGGGAGAAAAATATTTTAGTCTCCCTAAAAAAAAGGTAAAATGATTTTCACGGGAGGGAAAAAAAAATTCAAAAAAAAAAAAAAAAAGTAAAATGAAAAAAATTTTTTATAGGAAATACAAGTTTCGGTTTCGGTTACGGTTTCGGCCGAAACTAAGGTTGAGGCCGAATATTCGGTTTCGGTTTCGGTTTCGGCTGAAAATCTTGTTTCGGTCGGACCCTAATAATAATATTAAAAATTAATACTTAAAAATTTGATTTGTATTTATATTCTGGCAAACAAGTTCAGAATGCGCCTTTAAATTACTGAAATTAAGAAAAAAATGTGTGTTGTGCGACCAGTCACACCAAATTACCCCCCCCCCCCCCCCGAGAAACACCTCTGGATCCGCCCTTGGCCAAGGCAAGTACTTAGATCTATCCAGTGGCGTAACTAGGTGGGGGCAAGCCCCCCCCCCCCCCCCCCGCCCTCAAAGGCTGGTTACGCCCCTGGATCTATCCATCCTGATGATGTCAAACGAAACGAGATCTCGTTAGTAATTCTTTTTGAAAAATATATGTAACTATCGCACTAGTCAACAGTTATAAATAAAGTTTTATGTTTTGGACTTTATGCCTATAATCGCATATTGAGATGCAATTTATTACAAACATGTCCTCTAATCTATGAGAAATAAATTTATATACAATGTTCTATTTTTCGCTCTTCTTCTTCTTCTTCTTCCTCTGACTTTTGATAAGTGTTTGAAGGTTACGCGTGGCAGTTAATATAAAATTTTTATGAATGGATAGCAACAGACCGATAGCCAAGAAATAGATAAATTCTAGTAATAGAGAGAAAAAAATCAAATATAGAAAATATAAAGATTCATTTTCCGACAGATCCGTGGTGACTACCTTTTTCGCTTATTTAAATTGATAAATACTTGGTTATATGTTTTACATAATTTCTTCATCGACCAACACATGATTTAGGCCTTATATAATTCTTTACTACAGTTAAGGTGATAATAATTTTTCTAATTAAATAACAATGAATAACTTTAAATTTGTATTCGCTTATAAAAAGGACTGTGCAAAAAATAATCGATTATTCACCTATTATTTTCTTAAAAAATAATCGATTATTTTTCATGGGATGAGACTCACTAAAAAAAAAAATCGTCAAATGGTTTTCGCATGAGGAAAAAATGGAAAATGTTTAATCGATTATTATTTTTTTCTATAATCGATTAATTTTTCCATAATCGAACACCCCAAAAAAAGGCCGTCTGTACGGATTCAATAATCGATTAATTGCAATAAACCAAAGTTTTCCGCCCTGTGAAAAAACCAAATTTTTCGGCCCTGCGGGAAATTTTTTCCGGTCCGTAAAAATATTTTACCTTTTTTTTTTTTAGAGACGCTAAATTTTTATCACCCGCGGAACCAAAAATTTTTTAGCCCATCTCCAATTAGCAATTGCGTTTTAGGGCCCCCTAGATCTCTGGGCTCTGTGCGGGTGCAACTGTTGCACCTGCCTAGTTACGGCCTTGCCTAAATCATATCTTAAATCGGCTTTTTCCAAACTGTGAGGCGCGGACTAGTCTTAGGGGAGGCGCGAATATTATTTATAGTTACAGTGAGCAATTTTTAAATGATTGCTAAAGTTTTATAAATAAAAAAAATTGACTCAGGATTCGCAGGGACTTTGCAGCCAGGAGATTAAATAAAAAATCTTTTATTTAATTTTTATTTGCCGACGTTTTTGGTCGCCAATCACGACCTTCATCAGGGCAAATGTTATTAACAAATGTTAATTAACATCACGACCTTCATCAGGGCAAATGTTGTTAATTAACATTTGTTAATAACATTTGCCCTGATGAAGGTCGTGATTGGCGACCGAAACGTCGGCAAATGAAAAATTAAATAAAAGATTTTTTTATTTAATCTCCTGGCGCAAAGTCCCTGCGAATCCTGAGTAAATCTCCACAGCCAAAAAACATCAATTTAAAAAAAATTGATAATATAATAGTTTGTATTAATAAATTTACTTGCAATAAAAATTTTTCTATTTGCATTATTTTATAAAATGGGGGTGGGAGGCGTTATACGATTAAATATTTTTAAGGGAGGCTTGATAACATAAAGGTTGGAAACCACTGCCCTAAATCCTTAGTTCCAAGTTAATGGAAGCTGAGTGATCCTCTTGGAGAAAGTATTTTAATTTTATTAAAGAAAATTTTTATAAGATGAAAAGCAAATTAAATTTAGAAATTAAAATGTAATTTAAATGCAATTATAACAATTTATTTTTAGTTTATTAATTTTTATGAAAAATAATGATTTAAATAAAAAGCAAATACTACTTTGGGTGAGCTGAAAAAAAGATTCTACACATTCTAATCTACCCAAACACCTTTTTATATTCTAGTACCATGCAAAATTTACCTTTGTCGTCTCTCGAAGTTCTTAAGTTCACCTTCTGGAAGTTGAAGATCATTCGATGCGTTTTCTCCCTTCAGCTCCCTTGGAAAGACACAAATCTGCAAAAGAGAAAGAATTCTTATTTAGAATCTCATTCAAAAGATTACATTTTTAAAATATGTATTAGCTACTAATTAATTTAGAAAAATAGGACAGACATGGGCGTAGCTAGAGGAGACAGGGGGCCAATGCTTCCCCCCTGAAAATATTTTGTCTATTAAAAACAAGTATAATTAATAATCTATGTATATATTAATTGCATACCACCCTCTGGTCTAAGAGTGGTTGTCTCTGCCCCAGTGACGGCGCTACAGGGGGGCAAGGGGGGGCAAGCGCCCCCCCCGGCAAGGACCAGTGCCCCCCCGGATGCCCCCCCAATCAACACGAAACCAAGTCATGGGATGATATATATAAACTTATTATTTTTAAACAATAAATGATTTAAAAAAAAAAAGTTTCGCTTTAAAATATTTTCTCTCAAATTAAAAAAAAAAAAATTCTACAGTTTTTATTAGGGTCCGACCGAAACAAGATTTTCAGCCGAAACCGAAACCGAAACCGAATATTCGGCCTCAACCTTAGTTTCGGCCGAAACCGTAACCGAAACCGAAACTTGTATTTCCTATAAAAATTTTTTTTCATTTTACCTTTTTTTTTTTTAATTTTTTTTTCCCTCCCGTGAAAATCATTTTACCTTTTTTTTTTAGGGAGACTAAATTTTTTTCTCCCTCAAGTGCAAATTATTTGACCTTTTTTTTTTTTTTTTTTTTTTTTGCATGCGAGTCTCATCCCATTTTTTCAGACTCTGGTTTCGGCCGGCCGAAAGGTTCGGCCATTTTTTGGCCGAAACCGAAACTACGGCCGAAACCATGATTTTTGGCCGAAACTGGCCGAAACCGTAACCGAAACCGAATATTCGGTCGGTTCCTAGTTTTTATTCACATTTCATTAAAAAAAATTTAATTTAAGCTTTAAGCTTTTTATTACAATAAAAAAAGGAAATGTTATTTTTTATTCTTATTTTAATAAATAAATTTAGTTACCCTCAAATTTTTGTCAAGTAAATATCTTTCTTTGTGTCATTAAAACGTCATCGAAAGGAAAAATATCCGATTACTTTTTGAACCCCCATCTAAAAAAAATTTTCTTCGAGTAAAGGTGTAAATCCGCCAGCTTATGAATTCAGCTCAAGTGATTCTGAAGATGAAATTGATACTGATTTTGAGAAATTCTGCGCCTCAGTATCCAATAAAAAGTCAATCTCCTTAAGGAAAATTCCTGGGCCTTCAGATATTTCTCAGGTGATAAGTGAGGGTGCATGCCAAACAAAATTGAAAATCGACAGTAGAAGCAGCCCGAGTAGGAAATATTCCTGCTCCTTTTACAAAATTGAAAATGTTTCCTTGCACGACATTCGGCCCATTCCCTTTATTACAAGAGTTTCGGCCCTCCTCTCTGAAATGTTCAAAATGTCCCCTCGTGGGAAAAATCGAAATTTATATACATATTTAAAATTTTCATAAAGGATTTCTCATTTAATAAATCATTATATAATTTTAAAAAATATAAAAATGTATATAAAGCCCCCCTGGGGGGGGGGGGGGATTATTCTTCAAATCTTGTAATCGATGCGTCACGGATAATAAAATAAAAAGATAAAATTTTGAATTTAATTATATTTCTTTTTGTTTCTCTGCCTATATATTTATTGACTGCCCCCCCTGTCGGTAAGCTTGCCCCACCCCTGCCCCCCGCTGAGAATATGCTAGCGCCGTCACTGCTTTGCCCCCCTAACAAGATGTTTGGCTACGCCCATGAAGACAGAGTCTAAATGACAGCAGAAGACGAAGAAGTTTAAAAAAAAATAAAATGAAAAAATATCTGACTAAAAGTGAATACATAAAGGACTAGATAGAATCCCTTTTTCCAAAAAATTATAATAAAAACAAAAACCCTGGTTAGATTTCTACTGTTTAATACCAATCGGTCGACAGTTGATAAAAATATTATAAGAGAAGGTTATCTACATCAAAATAAAAATAACATATTTCTTAATTGAAATATGTAGCCTAATTTGAAATAAAAATCCATTAAAGCAAATCGCCTTGTTCAAACCAACAGGGCTTAAACAGGGTGGAAGTTCAAACCCCCTTTCACAAAAAATAAATAGAAATTAAAAGAGAGTAAAATTTTAAATGCTATTATAAACTACAATTACAATTATTTTTTATTATTCATTTAAAATATTTTTTTTAAATAAGTTATGTATTTTTTTTTTTTGTAAGTTAAATACATATTTTGTTTTTTCTATTTATTTATTCCTTAATGATAAAAAAAAAAAATATTAGAGGAGCTAAAGATGATTGGTGATCTGAATCCTACCCAAAAAACTAAAATTATTTATGTAACATGATTGTTGCTTTTTGTTTGGTAGGTCAAGCGCAAAAATGCCTCCGGAAATCGAACCCGGGATCTCTAGAGGCATCGGTGTACTTGCTATCCATTGCATCAAGCCACCGAACCTATTAAATTAAATCAAATGAACAATAATGGACGCAGACCAAAGCGAATTTTTAGCTCCTTACTCTGATCTTTTAATATTAAACCTTATTTCTAAATATATTTGGCTTCCATTTTCCTTCAAATCTATGACATCATTGAATATTTCCTTTGATTCGATTCAATATTACGTAAGCAGATTGTGGGAGGTGTGCTGGCAATTGGAGGAGGGGGTTGCTTGCGTTATTATATTTTTAAAAGAAAAAAATGCCATTTTTCTGTGTGTCAAATTGAATTAACTCCTGATAGAGAATTGGCTATCAATCATTTGAATTAAATATGAATGGGGTCTAAATAGCCTAAGATGCCGAAAAGGTCTTAAAAGATAAATATAAGTTATATATTTATCAATTATTGTTGATTGTTTTTGTCCCACTTGGGAGGCTATTCTTAGGGGTGTTTGGTTTTTCTATTCCCGGAGTTCTTTTTTTTTTTTTTTAGTGACTAGCTTAAAAACAAAGCCAATCCCTCAAGAATACCAATATCCGTTTCCGGAGGAAGTGACGACCTCCAACGTTTCTCTCCCCCACCCGAATGGACGGAAACTGGCCGCCCCATTAGGAAGTGAATAAATCATAACATTTATTAAATGGCCGACAAGAAAATCGCTCGGAAAACAGCCAAATTGAAAAGATATGTTTCGTCTGTGTTTTTGTCCTCATTCACATTTGTTTTCTATTTTTTTTTTTTTTTTTTTTTTTTAATTTGAAATATTATTAATATTAATAATTAAGTTCTTTTAACCTATATGAAATATAATTTGTATTATAGAGCTTAAATTTTGGGCCCCCAAACCCCCTCTTCCAGGGCTACGCCTATGCTCGGGGACAAAATTTCAATCTCGAGCTTCATACTTTATTTTGAATACAGACACAGACCATTTTGGGAGTCCAATTGTCTTTGTGCTCAAAACGTGTATTTCCCGAGATCCAGGGGCATATATAAGGGGGGGCGAGGGGGCCCGCCCCCCCCCCGAAATTTCCCAAACACATATACATATATAGGGATATACAGACATCAGCGCAACAAATTTTTCCGCAGGATGGAAAACTTTGGCTCCGCAAAGGAAAAAATGTTCCGCAAAACAAAATTTCGTGTGAAAAAAAATTTTCCGCAGAAAAATCTTTGAGTTCAGGCCCCCCCGAAAAAAATTTCTATATACGCCCCTGCCGAGATCAATTTTCAATAAGAATATAATATCTTCTCTCTCTCTTTATATTTTGAATATATAAAAATATAGGTAAGAGAATATTGCTCTTCAATAATCATCATTTTCCGACACAAATGTAGAGAAATGTTAAATTTAATTATAGAAAAATATATTTTAAGAGAAAGTAAAATATAATAATTTACTCTAGCTAAAAAAAAAAAAAAACCAAAATGATTTTTAAATATTATATTTATAATCTTGAATTTTTCAAATTTTTGAAAAAATTTCCCCGCCCCATCAAAAATTTCTGGCTACGCCTATGTCCCCGAGACATGAGAATAAGTTTTTTAATCGGCCAAAGAGTACTAGTATTTTACTGATGTACTTTTTCAGTTTTTTTCGATTTTTACTTTCTCTTACCTATGTATATTATGTAATATATATATAGAGAGAAAGTATTGGTTTCATGTCAAAAATTCGATGTCGAGATTTTGATGGATCTTCACGTTTTGAGGTCCCCTGAATCCAAAAAAGTGGTTTTCGCGACATGGTCTGTCTGTGGGTGGGTGGGTGTGTGTGTGTGTGTGTTCAATTTTAAGCATGAAGGAATTGAGCTATGAGGTTGAAATTTTATATTTAAGTTAAACACCCCCCGGGACCGGAAAAATAAGCTTTTAATCAAAATCGGCCAAAGAGTACTAGTACTTTACTGATGTACTTTTTCAGTTTTTTTCGATTTTCTCAAAATTTGCTCCAACGATTTTTTTTTAAATTCAAAAATCATTTATTTTTTAGATGCTCTTTCAAATGTATATTCTCATTTTGCGATTGAAATCTTCTGAAGACCACTTTACTCTTGTATTTCATAGGGAAGATAGGAGAAATGGTTGCCATGGTAACAAAATATAAATATTTTCCCATACTTATAAATTTTACATCTGAATTCAAATGTTCCGTACTGTCGGGAACTAAATATATGTCGACACAAAAAATCTGGTGTGACAAGCACAGTACACAACTTTCGATTACCGAAGGTAAGAGAAAGTTGTGTGCTGTGCGCCAGTCACACCAGATTTTTGAATTTTATTTTAACAAAATCAAATTTTTATTCAATTAAAATTAATTAATAGACAAGCACAGAGCACTAAATTGTTATGAGGTAGTGCAGAAGATATTAACAATTAAAAAAAAAATTTAATTGTCCGTGGTTCGAAATCCAGTGGCATCTTGTGCTAGAAGTCAGGGGTTGTCATCAGTCCCATACTACAAAAATGAAATTAAATTTCATCGCATGGTTTATCAATAGTAAAAAATGATATCAAGGATTAAATGGCAAAAGAATTAAATTTTTTGATAAGTAATTGATGTCTAGGTGAGAAAAGTTCTACTATTAAAATAAAAATATTTTTTTTGTTTTGAGTATGATGATGTGGAAAATCGTTAGTAGTGCCTGATATTCCGATAATGGAGCCTTGAGCTTAGGTAACCCAAATGCCCAGCCGTAGGAAGTAGTTTTTAACCTTCAATTGTATAAAAAAAATCTGGTGTGACTGGTCGCACCAGATTTTTTGTGTCGAGATATATTTAGTTGCTTTTAGCACTTAAGTTGCAAACTTGGCCACGTGATTCATAGATGGCGCTGAGCTACGAATGCTTCCACATCAGTAAAGTGTACTTGAAACAATTTCCACGAAAAATGTCACTGATATACTTTTTAAAGGGCATCTAAAAAATAGTTTATTTATGAATTTTAAACAAAATCGTTGTAGCGAATTTTGAGAAAATCGCCAAAAACTGAAAAAGTACTAGTACTTTTTGCCGATTTTGTTCAAAAGTTCCTGAGGTATTTTGTTCACAAACCATGCCACTTTTTGGATTCAGAGGACCTCAAAACATGTATATGCATCAAAATCTCGACATCGAATTTTTGACATGAATCGAATACTTTCTCTCTATATATTTCATATATAGGGTAAGAGAAAGTAAAAAATTATTTATTTCAAAAATATTTGTTGTCTAGCTCAAGGTGCCACTCTCGAGCAAATCAAGCACTTGAGCCGCCAACTGTACGTAGTTAAGATCATATCCTCCCCCCTAACAAGATGTCTTACTATCCCCATGTCATTTAGTTTGATTCGCCTTTGCATCCATATATCAATAGAAAGATTAGGAAGAATTTATTTATTCGCGGCTATTTTGGAGACAAATCAATGGCGCACCTGGAGGCAAAGAAAGGAACTACATGCATGACAGACAGACTGCATGGGAAAGTGGCTGGCTGGCTGGTGGCAATGCATGACTTGACACAAGTAGTGAGAGAAGACAGTTGACCACATCTTAACTGAACTGAACGTTCCTTGTTAACGCAATCATTCCTTGATATTCTATTATTCAATCACTTCGCGTCTCACTGGTCTTTGACCAGTGATTGATCTAATTATTATTTTGTGAATGTTGATCTCTTCATTAGCATCATGAAACAAATTCCCTCCTTTTTCATACTAATCGGTAAGTAATTATTATATATATATAATTAAAAAAAAATTATTGTATTAACATACAAGTTAGAATCAGTGGTGTCATTTCAACATTTTCTTAGGGAGGGAAAACTTTTTTTCTTAAAATTTACTTACATTTCAAAAAAAAAAAGGTATTTCAAATTTGGAATAATTTATTTAGAACAATAAAAAATTGAAAAAGGATCAGAGCACTTGGAGGGGGGGGAGGGCAAACGCCCCCCTCCCCCAATGTAGCTAGTAGTTAGAATTAAATGTAAAATAATTTATTTTTTTTTAATAAAGGCAATTTATTTTTACCTTCTCTTACCCATATATATATTAAGATGGCGCAAAAAAACGACTAATTTTACTTTCTCTTAGCCTATATATGAAATATATAGAGAGAGAAAGTATTGCGATCATGTCAAAAATTTGATGTCCAGATTTTGATGGATATACATGTTTTGAGGTCCCCTGAGTCCAAAAAAGTGGGTCCCGCAAATTGGTCTCTCTGTGTGTGTGTGTGTGTGTGTTTGTGTGTCTGTGTGTGTGTAACGATTTTTTTAGCATGAAGGAATTGAGCTACCGGATTGAAATTTTATATTTAACTTAGGTACCTTTGAAGAATCTCAAAATAAGCTTTTGAACAAAATCGGCCAAAAAGTACTAGTACTTTACTGATGTACTTTTTCAGTTTTTTTCGATTTTCTCAAAATTCCCTCCAAGGATTTTTTTTAAAATTCATAAATTAACTATTTTTTAGATTCTCTTTAAAATGTATATTCTCATTTTGCCGTTGAAATCTTCTGAAGACCACTTTACTCTTGTTCTTCATAGGAAAGATAGAAATGGTTGCCATGGTAACGGAATTTAAATCTTTTTCTTTTTATTAGATTAAAAATCAATTATGCCCTCGGGGCATGGCGTAGAGGTTAGCGTGCTAACCTCATATACCAAACGTCGCGGGTTCGGACCCCAGGCAGTCCGATGATTTTATTTAAGCCATTTGGATACCAAATGGCTTAAATAAGAATGCCTGGACTCCATATATGTATATTTAATAATAACGGATATCGTCAAAAGTCTTATATGGCCTGAGTTGCCGAAAAGACTGTGTGAATGTGTGTGTGAGTGTGAGTGTGAATGAGAAAAAAGTGTGAGTGTTTAAAAAAAAAAAAAAAAAAAAAAAAAAAAATCAATTATTATTTAAATTCCCATTTATTTTTACTTTCTCTTAGTTTTTTATTTCTGTTTTAATTGTTTCAAAGAAAACATATATATATATCTCTCCCACTTGCAAACATTATCGTCTCTCTCTACTCTTTTTAAATTCCCTTTCCACCTTATCTTCGCATAGAAACAATGTTAATTTCCTATAGGGATTTGTATGTTAATTTCGATTCAAAAGGGGGTCCCCTTTGGAACTTTTTACGCATTTAAAATTTTTTTTTCCAATTCTTATGAAATTTTGTATTTATTTACGATTCTATATTGTGTATAAAATGTCCAAATATGAGATTAAAATTTTGAAAAATAACCATAGTTTATTTCAAGCAGTCAACATTTAAAATGCAAGTTTGAAACTAAGGTGCTATGGGAAACTAAATATATCTCGACACAAAAAATCTGGTGTGCCCAGCACGGTGCACAACTTTCTCTTACCGAAGGGTAAGAGAAAGTTGTGTGCTGTGCGCCAGTCACACCAGATTTTTTACTTTATACTTTTTTTTTCAAGTCTTGTATAAAAATCTGGTGTGACTGGCGCACAGCACACAACTTTCTCTTACCTTCGGTAATCGAAAGTTGTGTTCTGTGCTTGTCACACCAGATTTTTTGTGTCGACATGTATTTAGTTTCCGACAGTATGGTACATTCGATTTTCAAGATGTAAAATTTATAAGTATGGCAAAATGTTTATATTTTGTTATCATGGCAACCATTTCTCCTATCTTTTCTATGGAGAACAAGAGTAAAGTGGTCTTCAGAAGATTTCAATCACAAAATGAGAATATACATTTGAAAGAGCACCTAAAAAATAATTGATTTTTGAATTTTAAAAAAAATCGTTGGAGCAAATTTTGAGAAAATCGAAAAAAACTGAAAAATTGCATCAGTAAAGTACTAGTACTTTTTGGCCAATTTTGTTGAAAAGCTTCGTGTCACGTCCCATGGGGGTGCCTAACTTAAATATAAAATTTCAACCTCTAGCTCTTTTCGTTCTTGAGATATTTTGTTCACAGACAGACACACAGACAGACAGACCATGTCGCGAAAACCACTTTTTTGGATTCAGGAGACCTCAAAACGTGAAGATCCATCAAAATCTCGACATCGAATTTTTGACATGAAACCAATACTTTCTCTCTCTATATATTAACATATATATAGAGGTAAGAGAAAGTAAAAATATGTTAGTTTATCATGTTTTAAGAGATCTCTCCAAAGATGAGCTAAAAAAAAAATTTTTAAGGGTCGCTCAAAATTTTGAAAAATTTCCAAATTCGTCAAAAATCGATTTTTTCTTTTTAATTTTTTTTTTCTTGTTACGGTAGAATTTTTACTTTCTCGTACCCTATATATGAAATATATAGAGAGAGAAAGTATTGCGATCATGTCAAAAATTCGATGTCGAGATTTTGATGGATATACATGTTTTGAGGTCCCCTGAGTCCAAAAAAGTGGGTCCCGCAAATTGGTCTCGTGTGTGTGTGTGTGTGTAATTTTGTACGGGTCAGGTGTTTTAAGATTTTGCCTGATTGACCTTTTAACAATAATGAAGGTTTTTTTCTGAGGGCCTGGGCCCCCCTTCCCTCAACATTGGGGGGGGGGGGGCTCGATCCCTTTGGGCCACATGGAGTCTGCGCCTATGCCAAAGAGTACTAGTACTTTACTGATGTACTTTTTCAGTTTTTTCCGATTTTCTCAAAATTCGCTCTAATGATTTTGATTAAAATTCATAAATTAATCATTTTTTTAGATGCTCATTATAATGTATATTCTCATTTTGTCCTCTAACTTCTTTGAAGCAAACTTTACTCTTGTACCTTATAGGAGAAATAGTTGCCAATGAAACAAAATATATAAATATATTCTTTAAAAAAAAAAAAAAAAAAAAAAAAACCATTTTCGGCCTAAACAAAAAAATCTGGTGTGAGTGGCGCACAGCACACAACTTTCTCTTACCCTTCGGTAAGAGAAAGTTGTGCACCGTGTTGGTCACACCAGATTTTTTGTGTCGAGATATATTTAGTTTCCGATAGCACCTTAGTTTCAAACTTGCATTTTAAATGTTGACTGCTTCAAATAAACTATGGTTATTTTTCAAAATTTTAATCTCATATTTGGACATTTTATACACAATATAGAATCGTAAATAAATACAATATTTCATAAGAATTGGAAAAAAAAATTTTAAATGCCTAAAAAGTTCTAATGGGGACCCCCTTTTGAATCGAAATTAACATACAAATCCCTATAGGAAATTAACATTGTTCCTATGCGAAGATAAGGTGGAAAGGGAGACGATAATGTTTGCAAGTGAGAGAGAGACATATATGTTTTCTTTGAAACAATTAAAGACACAAATAAATTTAAAAAAAAATGGGAATTTAAATAATAATTGATTTTTAATCTAATAAAAAGAAAAAGATTTAAATTCCGTTACCATGGCAACCATTTCTATCTTTCCTATGAAGAACATGAGTAAAGTGGTCTTCAGAAGATTTCAACGGCAAAATGAGAATATACATTTTAAAGAGCATCTAAAAAATAGTTAATTTATGAATTTTAAAAAAAATCTTTGGAGGGAATTTTGAGAAAATCGAAAAAAACTGAAAAAGTACATCAGTAAAGTACTAGTACTTTTTGGCCGATTTTGTTCAAAAGCTTATTTTGAGATTCTTCAAAGGTACCTAAGTTAAATATAAAATTTCAACCCGGTAGCTCAACTCCTTCATGCTAAAAATCTGTCCACACATACAGACACACACACACACATACATACATACATACACACACACAGACCAATTTGCGGGACCCACTTTTTTGGACTCAGGGGACCTCAAAACATGTATATCCATCAAAATCTCGACATCGAATTTTTGACATGATCGCAATACTTTCTCTCTCTATATATTTCATATATAGGGTAAGAGAAAGTAAAAAAGAAGCTTTTCTGCTACTGAGGCCATTTGGAGATTTGAATTTATTAAATAAATTTTTAAATATATAGTATCGCTGGCTACTGGGGACGTTCAAAGCTCTAATTTCTCGAGGTCATCTATGCTTTTTTTTAAATTTTACATCTTGAATTTCAATGTTCTGTCGGAAACTAAATATGAGTATATGTGGCTAAAAATCTGGTGGGACAAGCACTGAACGAACACAACTTTAAATTACCGAAGATAAGAGAAAGTTTCGTTCTGTGCGACCAGTCACACCAGATTTTTTAATTTTCGCCATCTGTATAGCCTATATTGCACAGCGCACGCCTTGGCGATAACTTAGCCTGGCACACTCGGTGCCTAAAAAATAAGAAAAATCTCCCCACTGGCAAGCTTCCTGGATCCCCCATCTATTTGGCTCTAAAGAAGTCTACTATCAAATGACGAAGAAAATGACTAGATTATAGTTTTTAACTCTCTAAAACTCGATTTATAATTCTATTCAAATTATATAATATCAAATTATTCAATTGACTCAACAAAATTAAGTTTTTTTATAGAAGAAAGAACAGAACAAGGAGAAAAATAAAGAAATGATCAACAGAAGAAGAGATTATTTTTCAGAATTTTTATTTATTGCCTTGATGGGATTCCGAGGCTATAGACAATTAGGCTATCAATGAGCGCCCCACGCTTTTATTTTAAGTCATACATATTCAACAATTTTAACAAAAACAATTAAATTAAATTCTTTCTCTCTTTTTAGTTCAATTTAATTAAAAGCATTTTTTTTTATTAAATTTTTATTTTAAACTTTATAGTTTTAAATAAAGTACCACATTAGTTTGGTCCATTTTGATAAAAGGTACCTACTAATATTGTCATCAAAAATGAGCCCCCCTCCCATATAAATAAAGAAATAACCCCTAAATGGCCTCTATACTCTGTAGCCGAAAAGAGTTAAAAATAAATAAATAAATAAATTTATAATCTTGGGAAAATGTCAAGCGCGGCGAATTCTCGGGTTTGTGACCCAGAGGAACGTCCTCCGGTAGCCATCGGTTTAATACATTATTAAATATCATACTTATATATAAAAGGCTAAGAGGGTGTCCGATGTGTGAAACAACCAATCAGGCCTCAGGGATAGCGCCATGGAAACAAAATATAAATATTTACCCATGTTTACGATTTTTTACTTTCTCTTAGCCTATATATGAAATATATAGGAGAGAAAGTATTGCGATCATGTCAAAAATTCGATGTCGAGATTTTGATGGATATACATGTTTTGAGGTCCCCTGAGTCCAAAAAGTGGGTCCCGCAAATTGGTCTGTGTGTGTGTATGTATGTATGTGTGTGTGTGTGTGTGTGTGTGTGTCTGTATGTGTGGACAGATTTTTAGCATGAAGGAATTGAGCTACCGGATTGAAATTTTATATTTAACTTAGGTACCTTCCCACACGCTCAAAATAAGCTTTTGAACAAAATCGGCCAAAAAGTACTAGTACTTTACTGATGTACTTTTTCAGTTTTTTTCGATTTTCTCAAAATTCCCTCCAAGGATTTTTTTTTAAATTCAAAAATCAATTATTTTTTAGATGCTCTTTAAAATGTATATTCTCATTTTGCCGTTGAAATCTTCTGAAGACCACTTTACTCTTGTTCTTCATAGGAAAGATAGAAATGGTTGCCATGGTAACGGAATTTAAATCTTTTTCTTTTTATTAGATTAAAAATCAATTATTATTTAAATTCCCATTTTTTTTAAATTTATTTGTGTCTTTAATTGTTTCAAAGAAAACATATATGTCTCTCTCTCACTTGCAAACATTATCGTCTCTCTCTACTCTTTTTAAATTCCCTTTCCACCTTATCTTCGCATTTGACCAATGTTAATTTCCTATAGGGATTTGTATGTTAATTTCGATTCAAAAGGGGGTCCCCTTTAGAACTTTTTAGGCATTTAAAATTTTTTTTCCAATTCTTATGAAATTTTGTATTTATTTACGATTCTATATTGTGTATAAAATGTCCAAATATGAGATTAAAATTTTGAAAAATAACCATAGTTTATTTGAAGCAGTCAACATTTAAAATGCAAGTTTGAAACTAAGGTGCTATCGGAAACTAAATATATCTCGACACAAAAAATCTGGTGTGACCAGCACAGTGCGCAACTTTCTCTTACCGAAGGGTAAGAGAAAGTTGTGTGCTGTGCGCCAGTCACACCAGATTTTTTTATTTATTTACATTTTGAATTCTAAAATATCGGCGTAAATTTTTTGTCTTTGTACCGGGAGAGTCCCGGAAAGGATATGATTCACAAAAAATCTTAAGTTCATGATTAATTAACCGTTAAAATAATCTCTACATATAAAAATGAAAAGGGAAAATGTATGTACCGGTATGTATATAAGTAGGCGAGCAAGGGGGTCCAGGGGGCGCAACCCCTGGCTAGACGGAAAGCCCCGCCGAAGGCAGGGCTTTGCGTCTAGTATAATTAATATGTTAAGTAGTATAATTAATATGTTAAACCCCTAAATGGCCTCAGTAACCGAGAGGGAGATAAAAAAAAAAAAATGGAAAAATATTTATAAGTTACTGTATTTTGTTAGCATTCAACCATGCCTTCTATCTTTAATAAGAAGTATAAGAGTAAAGTGGGCTCTCAACAATTTTAAGGGCCAAATTGAACCTATATATATTCGCGCCTTTCGCACCTTTTTTTTTTTTAAACATTCACACTTTTTTTCTCATTCACACTCACACTCATTTAAGACTTTTACGTTATAGAGATTAATATACATAATAGGGGTCCAGGCATTGTTATTTAAGCCATTTGGTATCCAAATGCCTTAAATAAAATTATCGGACTACCTGGGGTCCGAACCCGCGACGTTCGGTATAGAAGGTAGGCACGCTACCGACTACTCCAAGCCCCGTGGGCGCCCTTTGGCACCTTGTAAATGATATTTTTAATTTTTTACAGCCATATCCTGCCTTACTTGTACAATTGGTCTTCAAAACTCGGAACTCCCAAACCAAGAGCAGGTCAAGGAGTGGTTAAAGGGGAATCCAAATCTCCCAATTCCAATTGATCTACAAAATGCTTCACTTCCAAATATTGAAGACGGAGTGCGATTTTTAGAAGATAGATGCAAAAAGAACGGTGGAGATCAAGCATGGGAAGATGCAAAGGTTAGTTTATTAGATCAATAAAAGGAGAGATGACTGCCAAACAGGATAGCTTCGCGACACTTGACGCTTGAAAGTCCTTCGGGGGAGGGGGGGCATTTGTGCCCCTCTCAAGGCTTTGGAAGACAATAGTAAATTCGGAGTCTAGCCTCTCGACACATACAGCTAGATACTCCCTTTATAAAAAATATGGTGTGACTGGTCGCACAACACATACCTTCGGTAATCGAAAGTTGTGTTCTGTGCTTGTCACATCAGATTTTTTGTAACGAGATATATTTAGTTTCCGACAGTACGGTACATTTGTATTTGAAAAATTTTTTAAACTATATGTTATTTATATTTTGTTACCATGGCAACCAATTCTGCTATCTTTTCTTTGAAGTAGAAGAGTAAAGTGGTCTTCAATGGCAAAATGAAAATATACATTTCAAAGAGCATCTAAAAAATAATTGAAAATAATCCGATGGAGCGATTTTTGAGAAAATCGAAAAAAACTGAAAAAGTACATCAGCAAAGTACTAGCCACATAGCAGTGAGACGACATGGGAACGTTCCGGGACACTTTTAATTGACAAAGGACGTTCCTGCATCAATCCAGGACTGTCCATTTCCAAAAGTGTCTTCTTGTAAAAAAAACGAAAAAAACCTGTATTTTTTTAAACTTAAAAGTTAATTTATGACTGTTATGTTTATAAAAACGGTAAATAAATTAGAAACGCAATTTACAAGGTCTTAGGTCCGTATTATTTTCTATATAGCAGTAATAAACTGTTTTAATATTCAACTAGGCACTTTTGGAAAAGTTTTTTGTAATTAGCAAGTTTTGGAATTGGACCTTTCGCATTTAGCGAGTTTTGGCACTGTAAATGCAAATGGGCAGTATCAATCAACATAGCAAAACAAAAAAGGAAATTCCATAAAATAAGCATTATTAAAAAGTCTAGAAATATAGCTCTGCACTATAAAATTGTCCCTCAGTTTTCCAAAATATACAATTTTGTAGGGCTATTTTTCAATTCAATTAGCAAGTTTTGGAAATGACTTCACGAAAGTCGCCTCTTTATGTTAGCAAGCAGGTAGTTTTGGAACAGTATTTGTTTGCAGCAAGACAGTTTTGGAAATGGAATGAAATGCTCTGAATTTGTACTCGATTTTCAGTATTTGTTTTAAATAGAATATAGAAACTTTTTTCACTTAAAAACTATTTTCTTTCAAATGTATATTTCATTTGTGCCAACAACATGCAATTAAAATCTCACTAACTATATTATTAATATTTATAATACAGTAGTTCCAGACCAAGCTAGAGATAATTGGAAAAAACTAAAGTACTAGTACCAGTGGCGGATCCAGAGGTGTTTCTAGGGGGAGGGGGAGGGGGTAATCTGGAGTGACTGGGAGCATAGCACACATTTTCTTTTCTTAATTTCGGTAATTTAAAGGCGCATTCTGTAGCCTACTTGTTTGCCAGAATATAAATATAGGCCTAAATCAAATTTTTAAGTATTAATTTTTAAAATTTTACTTTAAAAATACTTTTTTTCCCAAAAAAAGTATTTTTTTCAAATCTCAGGTGGGGTAATTACCCCCTTTACCCCCCCCCCCCCTTGTATCCGCCCTTGAGTAGTTCTCGAATTTTCCCAAAGACTAGACCTAGCGATATTTCACATTGATACCAGAAATAATATATAGTCCAAATTTGAAAAAAAAAAAAAAAAAAAAAAAAAAAAAACGTTTTCGAGAAATGTTATGCTTACATACTGGTATAAATATATAAACAAAATCACATTCCTTAAGAAAAACACATTTTTTTTTGCTCTCTGGCTTGGTGTAGTGGCTAACGTGCTGGCCTTCTGTACCAAGGGTAGCGGGGTCGGATCCCAGGCAGTTCGATGATTTTATTTAAGCCATTTGGTTTCCAAATGGCTTAAATAAGAATGCCTGGACTCCAAATATACAATATATATTAATCAATTCACGGTTATCGTTTAAAGTCTTATATGGTCTAAGTTGCCGAAAAGTGTGCATGCGTGTGTGAGTGTGAGTGTGAATGGGAAAAAGTGCGAGTGTTTTTTTTTTCTATCCTAAATTTTCTACTACCTTCAAAATATATTCTGATGGGTTACCCAATAGAGTTATCTGTATCTTATCTATCTATATATAATAATTGCGGAGTGTCCGTCTGTCCGTCCGTCCGTCCGTCTGTCTGTCTGTCCGTCTGTCACGCTCTGTTTGACCAACTTCCCGTTGGAATTTTGAAACGAAATTTTGCAGTCTTATAGAGGGCGTTATGGAGTTGGTTGGGAATCGTATTTAAAAGTCTGGTGTGACTGGTCGCACAGCACACAACTTTCTCTTAGCTTCAGTCAGAGAAAGTTGTGTTCTGTGCTTGTCACACCAGACTTTTTGTGTCGACATATATTTAGTTTCCACCGAAATATTATAATTCAAGATGTAAAATTTATAAGTATGGGCAAATATTTATATTTGTTGTTGGCAGTAGCGTAGCCAGGATTTCTGCTTGGGGGGGGGGGCCAAAATTTTTATTAACCCCCCCCCCCCTTCTCCAAGAAACTTCAAGTGGGGAAATTTTTTTTTAGATAATATCTATATATAATAATTGCGGAGTGTCCGTCTGTCTGTCTGTCTGTCCGTCTGTCACGCTCTGTTTGACCAACTTCCCGTTGGAATTTTGAAACGAAATTTTGCAGTTTTATAGAGGAGGTTATGGAGAGTCCCGGAAAAATACTCGGGTCCCGAAATTCCTATAACTTTTTGAGTTATTAATTCCTAAAGTTACGATTTCTCCCATAGGAAATGTATAGAGAAATATTTTTGTATTCTTTTCATTTGTGTATTCCATGAATGTAAACAAATCCTCAAACAGGCACTGGACTGGAATACTTAGTTGTTTTTTTTTTTTTTAACATTCACACTTTTTTCTCATTCACACTCACACTCACACACACATTCACACAGTCTTTTCGGCAACTTAGGCCATTTAAGACTTTTGACGATAACCGTTGTAATATATATTATCTATTGTGGGTTCAGGCATTTCTATTTAAGCCATCTGGTATCCAAATGGCTTAAATAAAATCATCGGACTGCCTGGGTCCGAACCCGCGACGTTTGGCAACCTTACTTAGTTGTTAGTAATAATAATTTTAATTTCATAATTAAGAAAGGCGAGGGTCCGCCGCAGGCGGGCCCGAGCCAGCTGGTGGGGGTCCAGGGGGCGTAGCCCCCTGTCTAGAAGCCAGCGCCGTTTCTCATAATTAAGAAAGGCGAGGGCCCGCCGCAGGCGGGCCCGAGCCAGCTGATGGGGGGTCCAGGGGGGCGTAGCCCCCGTCTCAGACGCCAGCCACGCTGCTTCTCACAATTAAGAAAGGCGCGGGTCCGCCGCAGGCGGGCCCGAGCCAGCTGGCGGGGGTCCAGGGGGGCGTAGCCCCCACCCAGACGCCAGCCCGTTTCTCATAATTAAGAAAGGCGTGGGCCCGCCGCAGGCGGGCGGCGCGGCTAGTCTATATATCACTAATGTCACTAATGTCCGTCTGTCTGTCTGTCACGCTCTATTTAGGCAACTTCCCGTTGGAATTTTGAAATGAAATTTTTTATGCATAAAGAGGACCTTCTCGGGATTACAGGAAAATTATTTTCATCCCGAAATTCCCATAACTTTTTGAGTTATTAATTTTTAAAGTTACGATTTCTCCCATAGGAAATGTATAGAGAAATATTTATGTATTCTTTTCATTTGTGTATTCCATGAATGTAAACAAATCCTCAAGCAGGCTCTGGATTGGAATAGGTAGTAATTCTTTTCTTTTCATTAGTAAGAAGCAAAGGCGAGGGTCCGCCGCAGGCGGGCCCGAGCCAGCTGTCGGGGGGTCCAGGGGGCGAAGCCCCCTGTCTAGATGCAAAGGCGGGCGCCACGGGTTCTCATAATTAAGAAAAGGCGAGGGTCCGCCGCAGGCGGGCCCGAGCCAGCTGGAGGGGGTCCAGGGGGCGAAGCCCTGGCTAAGCGCGAAGCCCGCCGAAGGCGGGCGACGCGGCTAGTAATATTATATTTACGAATTTTGTATTCAAATTATTATTTTTTTTAAGAAAAATTTCTTCACTAAGTTTTTGGGGATTGGGGGGGGGGGAAGAACCCCTCGGGTGTTAATAAAACTTTTGCCCCCCCCCCCCCCCAAGCAGAAATCCTGGCTACGCTACTGAATCGATGGCTATTAAAGATTTTCATTCAAAATTAATATTTATATATTATAATTAAATATTTATTAAATTCATATACCCGAAAAATAAGGATGTGCCGCAGGAGTTGAACCCTTTGAAAAATTAATATTATTAACAATTACAATGGGTTGTAATTTTTGAAGAACTAAATACAAATATATTCAAGAAACAGCTCAAGCAGAATTCCATCAATTCTCCAAGGTTTACTTTGAAGTATGCATGAAGGTGGACGTGCAGATTTTCAAATAATTTTAAACAATTAATTTTCAGAAAAATTTTATTAGCTGACAACTTATTGCAATGTACAGTTTCGGTCATCTAATGTGACCATCATCAGGCCTGGAATATATATAAAATTAGGGTCCGACCGAAACAAGATTTTCAACCGAAACCGAATATTCGGCCTCAATCTTAGTTTCGGTCGAAACCGTAACCGAAACCGAAACTTGTATTTCCTATAAAAAATTCATCTTTTTTTTTTTTTTTTTTTTGAAATTTTTTCAGGCCTGCGAAAATTTTTTTCCCCTCCCGTGAAAATCATTTTAGCTTTTTTTTTTAGGAAGACTAAATTTTTACCGCACCTTTTCCGCTTTTGCAAATCATTTGACCTTTTTTTTTTGCATGCGAGTCTAATTCCATCTTTTCAGACTCATGTTTCGGCCGGCCGAAAGTTTCGGCTACTTTTTGGCCGAAACCACGATTTTTGGCCTAAACTGGACGAAACCGTAACCGAAACCGAATATTCGGTCGGTTCCTATATAAAATATACTTTAAAATACAGGACATTACATTTTATTGCAATTGCATTATTTTATTTTATACAACATTTAAAAATTTTTCTTTAATACCCAATTTTACAAATAGCCAACATTCTCAATTCCAATCAATGATTTAAAAATAGAGCAGATATTATTAAAATGTTTTAAATGTTGTATAAAATAAAATAATGCAATTGTAATAAAATGTAATGTCCTGTATTTTTATAGATCTATATTCCAGGCCTGATGATGGTCACATTAGATGACCGAAACTGTACATTGCAATCATTTGACAGCTAATAAAATTTTCTGAAAAATAATTGTTTAAAATTATTTGAAAATCCACCTTGCAAACTTCAAAGTAAACCTTCGAGAATTGATGATCTAAATACAAATATATCTCGACACAAAAAAATCTGATGTGACAAGCTCTTACCTTCGGTAATCGAAAGTTGGTTCTGTGCTTGTCACACCAGATTTTTTTTAACGAGTTTTTTCTTCAATCAAGTGGCCCTAATTTCTATGGCCTTTAAAATATAAGTTTTTTTTTTCATGCCCTTGGCTCATTTTTATTTTTTATATATTTCCTTATTTATTAAAAAATAAAAATAAACTGATAAATAAATCAAATATTATTCTATTTATTTATTTGATATCATATTTATTTAAGAACTTGAATAAATATTAGCAACTGCGCTTCTGCTAGATTTATGTTTAAAGATATAGCTTCAATAATAAAATAATATATGTTTCAATTTTTATTATAATACTAGCCAGGGCTTCGCCCCCTTCGTTTAGAGCAATTAATAATAAAAATACATATCTAGCTATATATCTATTTATTGTATATTGGCGGAGTGTCCTGCCTGTCTTGATCCCCGATCTCTTTAAGGACAAAATTATTATTATTTGAAATTCCTTTTTTTTTTTTTTTTTTTCCTCCCCCCTTGGCAATAGATAAAGGGGGGGAAATTCTTATCGGGGATCCCCGTTTATTTACCCGAGGTGTTTTCGTGCACGGAGACACACACCTCAAACCCAACCGGCCTCTGGGCGTACCCATCTACCGGCAGTCCCTGAAGTTGCATTATTTTCTATCTCTGAAATGATGTAACTTTACGGCGTGCCGGTAGATGGCTACGACCAGAGCCCGGTTGGGTTTGAGGTGTGTGTCTCAGGCACCTCGGGGAAATAAACGGGGATCCCGATAGGAATTTCAAATAATAATAATATTAGTGAATGATTAAGCTACGTATAATTGTGAATGCCCAATATAACTTGGCGAGGATTAAATGTATTTTCAGACATTAACCTGGCCCTGAACATGGTCCTATATGTGACCGAAAAGTCGGCCCTGGTTTCTTAATAAATTTAAATGTGCCCGCTTTACATTAAATAAATATTTTTAATTAATAAAAAAATCCCACGCTCTCAGGATTTGAACACGGATCTTCTTTGTAGAAAGCCGATATCCTAGCCCGCTATACCACCGAGCCCCCATATTTATTTAAATCATTTGGAAATCAAATGGTATAAATAAATGAGTCAGGACACCAATATATATCGTATTTTTATTGAGTATCCACAAAGTATATATGGCCCAAGATAATGAAAAAACTAAAATATAAAAAAAGACTTGTTTTTATTTTATTTTATTTAAGGTGCGCGTCTCGGGGTGCTAATTTTGGGACTTACCAGCGGCCACAATTTTGAAGCTATCGACCTCAATTTTTTTTTAAATTAAAGTTATTTAAAATATCTACAACTAATAGAAGCCCTTTTTTTGATTTTCGAAAAAAAAAAAAAAAAATTCTTTTTAGATTAATCGCATTAAATAAAAGATATTTTTAAAAAAAGAGCTCTATAAGTTGTAGATAATTAAATTAGTAATCATTGTGTTAAAGAATAATTAATCTTTTGCCTTTAATTAATTAGCTAGAAGCTCTAGAATGAAATGGAACAAGTTGCGTGTATTCCAATGGGGGAACACTAACGCCATCTGGTGCCGCCTCGAGTCAATCGTGCTTTAACGGTTTTTCGAGACGCGCACCTTAACGCCTTTTACGACATCGGAGGCCATTTAGACCTCCATCTTTATTTATTCCTAGCAAATCCTTTTCACATATGTGACACTTATTACGTTCCAGTATAACATTAATCTCCCACAGTTTACAACAATCTGGTGAATGGAAGGAGATGATTTATTCATCAAAAAATAAGTGAGTCAAATAAAAAGGTCTTAAAAGGAATAAATATTGAACATCAGTTATTCGTAGGTCAATATGTAATTATTTGGTTAAACGGTTTTTGCATTAAAGTTTTTTTATTTTTTTTATTTTTTCACACATTCACACCTTTTAAAGAAAAACGGAACGGAAACTCTAAAGAGTAGATAATAATAATAGGATCTAAACAAGAAAAAAACAATTTTAACACTCTTCGTTTAATTATTCTGACCTTTAAATGAAAGAAGACAAAGTGATCAAGTCCATTTGAAGCAGTGCCTCTTGATCTTTATCATTCGACTTTCATTCCCCCCCCCTCTGATCCCAAGTGGCGCCTAGATCGCCTTATCTTGTCCTATGTAATGTTTATTTGTTGCAATGCATGTCACGTACTGACCACGAGAGCCCTTTCCGTTAATACAAGTTGAGTCATGGTCATGTTCTCTCTCTCTCTCTAAACAGCTGATCCATTTACTATTACAAATACTGACATTTATTTGTTTGGATCCTTCTGGATCATAGAATTCAGTGATTCTTGTAGAGAGTGAATTAATAATTCTTTGAAGCCATTGAAATCGCGTAAATTACTCAATTATATAGTTCTTACTTTGTTGCTCTTTTCTTACGCTGATCTTCAATTAATAATCGAACTGTCTCTTTGATATATATATTTGTAAAATAATTGAAAAATTAAATACCTCGTTACAAGTTATTCAAGTTTTTTCTCTAAAAAAATATAACTTAATAAATTGGATGTTAAAAAGTAAAGTAATAACACCAACGTTAAAAAAAATGCTATTCTTTTAACAGCGACTTTAACATTTTACTTAACCTCGTATACCAAACGTCGCGGGTTCAGATCCCAGGCAGTCCGATGATTTTATTTAAGCCATTTGGATACCAAATGGCTTAAATAAGAATGCCTGGACCCCTATATGTATATTTATCAATAACGGTTATCGTCTAAAGTCTTAAATGGCCTAAGTTGCCGAAAAGACTGTGTGAATGTGAGTGTGAATGAAAAAAAAAGAAAAAAAAGTGAAAAAAAAAAAAACATTATGAAGATAGCTATGTTTTCTGCTTGTTCATGTTCTTTCAGACTGTGACGTTTCGGGAAAACTTTATTCCCCATCATCAGTCTTTCGTAAATGTCCCCGAGTTGTCATATTAGTCCAAGAGGTGGCGACACAAATGTGCAAGAGTTTTCTGAACCGTCGTTCACTTTAGCGTGATTATGAACTAGACCATTTTACTTTCTCCTACCTATGTATATATGTAATATATATATGAGAGAAAGTATTGGATTCATGTCAAAAATTCGATGTCGAGATTTTGATGGATCTTCACGTTTTGAGGTCCCCTGAATCCAAAAAAGTGGTTTCGCGACATGGTCTGTTTGTGTGTGGGTGTGTGGGTGGGTGTGTGTGTGTGGGTGGGTGTGTCTGTGTTCAATTTTAAGCATGAAGGAATTGAGCTATGAGGCTGAAATTTTATATTTAAGTTAAACACCCTCCTGGACCGGAAAAAATAAGCTTTTAATCAAAATCGGCCAAAGAGTACTAGTACTTTACTGATGTACTTTTTCAGTTTTTTTCGATTTTCTCAAAATTCGCTCTAACGATTTTGATTAAAATTCAAAAATCAATTATTTTTTACGATGCTCTTTAAAATGTATATTCTCATTTTGCGATTGAAATCTTCTGAAGACCACTTTACTCTTGTATTTCATAGGGAAGATAGGAGAAATGGTTGCCATGGTAACAAAATATAAATATTTTCCCATACTTATAAATTTTACATCTGAATTCAAATGTTCCGTACTGTCGGGAACTAAATATATGTCGACACAAAAAATCTGGTGTGACAAGCACAGAACACAACTTTCGATTACCGAAGGTAAGAGAAAGTTGTGTGCTGTGCGCCAGTCACACCAGATTTTTTGTTTGTAATTTAATTTCAATTATTTTTGTATAGATGAATTTTTGCAGAAAATCGCATAGTTTTCGAGATATTTGCGAAAAACCATTTTCCAGCAACTTTACCGGGTTATTCCCGCTAAACGCCCCGGTACTGGAAGTGCTGATTCTAGAGTATTTTTCCATCACTAAAATGCAACCTGTTCTGAAAATATTAGCCTTCAGAAAACTCTTGGACATTTGTGTCTTATTTATTTATCTTATTCAGGGAGAATCTGATCTCACTGAAAAAAAATAATTGTTGAAAATCGGAGGCTGCTCCTGCTCCCTTGCTTTTGTGAAAATAATAATAACATTGGAAATTATAAGTTCAATATGCCTATCGTATCTTATCTTATACTATTAAACGAGCAGCAATATATGTCTGTTTGTAAGCACAACAGTTCTCGAAAACGGCTTTAACGATTTTTAAATAAAGGGGTTGAAGAGGAAAGCAGCCAAGCAGCAAGCAAGGGCGGATACAAGGGGGGGGTAAAGGGGTAATTACCCCCTGAGATTTGAGAAAAATATTTTTTTTGGGAAAAAAATTGTGTTTTTAATATAAAATTTTAAAAATTAATACTCAAAAATTTGATTTGTATATAAATTCTGGTAAACAACTACAGAATGCACCTTTAAATTACCAATAATTAGAAAAAATTGTGTGCTGTGCGACCAGTCACTCCAGATTACCCCCCCCGAGAAACTCCTCTGGATCCGCCACTGGCAGCAAGTAGCAAATAGAGTTGTCAAAAACTCCAATGCAACTGAAGACAGTGGCGGATCCAGAGGTGTTTCTGGGGGGGGGGGGTAATCTGGAGTGACTGGTCGCACAGCACACAATTTTTTCTTATTTTTGGTAATTTAAAGGCGCGTACTTGTTTGCCAGAATATAAATACAAATCAAATTTTTAAGTAATAATTTTTAAAATTTTACATTAAAAATACATTTTTTTTTTCGAAAAAAAAAAGTATTTTTTTCAAATCTCAGGGGGGTAATTACCCCCCTTACCCCCTTGTATCCGCCCCTTGACTGAAGATGGCATGATTCAATCGCCGAAACGTTTTACTTAAAAGGAGTTTAATTTAATAGAGGTTGCTTTCCTCTTCACCCCTTTACTCAATTCTCATTTCATCAAAATGTGAGGAATTTTTTGCTTTATCTCTTAAGTACCTCTTTTCTGGGTAATCTTTAAAGAGATGTAGCCATATTTTATTTTCCCTTGGAGTTACTCAATCATTCTCTTTTTTTTTTTTAATGAAATGTTCGCAGTTAAGCCTTATTAATTGCAGAAGGATTTAGTTTTTAATTTATGCCTTCTATACTAAGTAATATAAAATATGTCTAGTATTTATTTTTAACGTCGAAATGGAAATTGAAATTTATCGTTTCTTTTTGTGACTGTTGGTGTTTGCAGGCAGAGGTTGCGTACCGAGGCAGTTGGGGGCACGGGGCGGCACTAGAAGAGGGGGCCTTATATTGAATTTTTTTTTTTGGGGAGGGCTTATCTTTAAATATCCTTCTCCTCCATACACAAAAATATTTTTAAAATACCGTATATACCTGAACGCCAAGGGCCCCGGGGCCCTCAAAGAGAAATTTTCATTAAATTTTTTTTAATTTGGCCTCCGGGGGGGAAAGTTTTAGCTTGGGTCCTGAGGGCCCCGGGGCCTCTTCAAGAGAAATTTTCATTAAATTTTTTTTTTAATAAATATATGGGGGCCTATGCCGGCTCGGGGCCCTGGGGCGGACCCCACCGCCCCCCTCGGTACGCCACTGTTTGCAGGTAGCTAAGGATGAAATTAAACTCTTACCTCTATATATGTGTATTGGATTCATGTCAAAAATTCGATGTCGAGATTTTGATGGATATACACGTTTTGAGGTCCCCTGAATCCAAAAAGTGATTTTTCGCGACATGGTCTGTCTGTGAACAAAAAATCTCAAGAACAAAAAGAACTACGGGGGTTGAAATTTTATATTTACCTTAGGTACCCTCTTGGGAGGTGACACGAAGCTTTTGCATAAAATCGCCCAAAGAGTACTAGTACTTTACTAATGCACTTTTTCAGTTTTTTTTTTTTCAATTTTCTCAAAATTCCTTTCAACGATTTTGATTAAAATTCAAAAATCAATTAATTAATTTAGATGCTCACACCAGATTTTTTTAATTTTTCTTTCGAGTAACTCTTTTGTTCCCTTAACCACCATGCACAATGCATGTTTTGCCAATTCTTAACCAAAACAATCTTATTTTTCATGCATATTTTAAAAATTTTTTTTTTTTTTAAGGAAAATTGAATATTTTTGTTAAGTTTCTTTTAAAGTCTATATTAAATAAAAATTATTTTTAATATTTTCAAACTTTCGCGCTTTACAGGGTGGAAATGTAGAAAATGAACATTTCAACCCTTAATTTGTCCTAGATTTCTTCTTTCAAGTATGCGCTTGTCACTTCAAAGATCAAAACGTCTATTTTAGAATAAGTCTAAATAATATTTAGAAAAATTGCTTGTTGTTCAATGTTATTAAAAAAAAAAAATTGACTCAATTTGTGATAGAGCATATTTTTACTGTTTTTTCCCTTTTTTTTTTCGCTCACACTTTTTTCTCATTCACACTCATATTTCTAGTTTTTTCAGCAACTTAGGCCATATAAGACTTTAGACGATAACCGTTATTATTTATATATATATTTGGGATTCAGGCATTTCTATTTTAAGTCATTTGGTATCCAAATGACTTAATTAGAAATCATCGGACTGCCTGGGATCCGAACCCACGTGACCCTCGGGTAGCACGTTACCAACTACACCAGCCCGAAGGCGTATGTTATTTGGTCATTGGACATTGCATGCATTAATGCATGCCTAAGGTTCTAATTGTGCATCAACATTCGGGGTTAGTTATTACCAATAAATAATATATTGGAACACATCTGTTTTTAGTTTTAATTAACCAGAGTAAAAAATCGAATTAAAAGAGTTAAGGCAGACCTTGTGGTTCATCTTGCATGTACTTACAGTACGTCTAACATGTGTCTTGATTTAAAAGACTACTATCTAAAAGTCCTGGAGGGAGAGGGAGAGAGGCATAATAATGATTGACTTGTGTGGTTTGATTAGATAACGGGGCCCAGGTGACAGCACTTGGTTTAAACTCTCGTCTCAGTGTCCGTTAACTATTATCAAAAGGCCACAAGCATTTCGGATCTCATAGGCTTAGTGTTTATGTTTGTGTGTGTGTGTGTGTGTGTGTGTTTATCAATATGCAGAGGACACACAAGATGTCGTTTCCTATAAAGAGTTTAAGCCTCAAAGGGTTTAAATCCTATTATAAGATGTCACACACAATACTTTCTATTAATATTTTTAAAAATCTGGTGTGACTGGTCGCACAGCACACAACTTTCTCTTACCTTCGGTAATTGAGAGTTGTGTTCTGTGCTTTTGTCACACCAGATTTTTTGCACGTTTTTAGTTTCCGCCCGAATATATTAGAATTCAAGATGTAAAATTTATTAGTATGGGAAAATATTTATATTTTTTTACCATGGCAACCATTTCTCCTATCTTCTCTATGAAGTACAAAGAGTAAAGTGGTCTTCAGAAGATTTCAAAGGGCAAAATAAAGAACTGACATTTTAAAGAGCATCTAAAAAATAAATGATTTATGAATTTTAATCAAAATCGTTTGAGCAAATTTAGAGAAAATCGAAAAAAACTGAAAAAGTGCATCAGTAAAGTACTAGTACTCTTTGGCCAATTTTGTTTAAAAGCTTATTTTCGCGCTTCAGGAAGGTACCTAACTTAAATATAAAATTTCAACCTCCTAACTCAATTTCTTCATGCTTAAAAATTGAACATCCACACACACACACACACCCACAGACAGACCATGTCGCGAAAACCACCTTTTTGGATTCAGAGGACCTCAAAACGTAACATCTCGACATCGAATTTTTTGACATGAATCCTCTCTATACCAAAGAGGACACCTCCATATAGGTAAGAGAAAGTAAAAAGTTATTTTTTCTTCTTTTTTTAGTGCAATTCTTTCTTCTAAGGAGTTGCTCTTGCTTATTAACCTATTTTCAAATTAATCAAATCTTTTCCCAGCCTCCTTTTTATTTTTTTAATTTATTATATTTATATAACTCCATCTCGATTTCTTCCTCATTACCATCACATGCTATAAAATATTTTTTTCCTCTCTTTTAATACTTGATATTTGATAAATCTGATTTAATAGGTTTTTTAATGAATAAATATTAAGTTTTAACTGTTTATTTATTACTCTCTCTTTCTCTATCCCATGATGTGGATATTTATTCCTTAAGATTACAAATGGTTAGAAATAATTCTTAAAACAATTTGGGAATTAGGAAAAAAATCTTTTATTTACACCTTGTCGTTATTTCAACGTCCCCCTGCAACAGGACAAGGATAATGATTTTTATTAAAAATATTCTCGAGGTTAAGTCGCATGTGATGTTGAGATTTACTCTACGTTTCGGCTCTTTTTTTTGGAGCCATTTTCAAGAAGTATGGGATTAGGGGATTGTTGAGGTGGTTTGTTTACGGGGTCGCAGTCTTACTGGTCCCCGGGTCAATTTAGTGGATGCCTCAGAGGCGTGGATTGGTCTCTGAGAGCTGGAGGAGAGGGTTGGGTTGTGTTTGTGTTCGGTTTAGGTTGACTACGGGACCTCAATCTGACTACTCCTTAAGTCGAGGTGTTATTGTGTTTTGGTTAGTGGATGTGTTAGGGGCTTGGTTTTGTTCTTGAGATTTAGATTGGGTATGTGTGTGTGTGTGTGTAGTTTAGTTTAAGTTGATGTCTGGTCCTCAGATTGAAATTTTTTTTTCTCTTACCTTTTTTCATTCAAATTCTTCCGGATTTTGATTTTTTTAGATTTTGGTTATCTGCAGGGCCTTAGTTCCTCTCCCCCCTGCTGTCCCCCCCTCATTCAAAATATTTTAATTAAAACTTAT